>JAPTGZ010000027.1:27528085-27539164 GCA_029814645.1 Fowleria isostigma | reverse complement strand
GGATTGGACTGGAAAAGAAACATGGGACATGTTTCTGTTTTTGCACAGTTTTTGCTTTAATATTCTGAGATGTGCAAAGTAAATGGACTCAATGAACCACTGATGTTAAAATGTTCATCTTTGTTACCAAAATTAGTTTGTTCAAAAAAAAAAAAAAGTAATTTTATTGTCTTAGCTGTAAGATAATGACACATTTCCTATTTTTATTTGGAAAAATATTGTCTCAGGGAGCAGTCTGGTCGAGTTTATTTGTATCATTCATGCAAAAATAAGTGGATTTTAAGTTGAACAAAAAGTTTTTCACTGAAAAGCAAAATGTTTTTTTACGGTATTGATGTTTCATTTAATACAAGTTGTAACCACTGTTACATTGTGGTTGGGGTTGAGGGCCTGGAGATTTTTTCATCCTCCAAACGGGGCCCCACAGAAAAAGACTGAGAACCACTGATATATATGGTGATTATATCATGAAGGCTTTGATGAATCTGAAGTTTGCTTGACCCTAAAAAATGATGAGGAACATGATGAATGAACTAAGCAGTATGCACAGAACAGCTTAATTTAATCAATGTTAACTACGCAGACTACAATATAATAAAAATAGAATTTACAAATAAAAAGTTTAACACTGCTTCCTTTTCAAAACTAAATGTTAGTTTTATTGTTGTGTTATTAAACTAATAAGAAGGCAACTCAGTTAATCAGGTTCCCTCTAGCAGCAATCCATATCACTAAAGCGCTTTTATGATATGGCCTGTCAGTGTATTGTATAATTTAAAATAATTTTATTTGTATTTTATTCTCTGGATTTCATTATTTTATTAGTTGTGTTTATTATGTGTTAATGAATAAATTTGAGATGGGTGGGATTTAATACGTTTTCTTCTTCCCACTCCTTTTTGAGCAATACTTGAATTTACTTTGGTATTACTAGTGTACATTGCAATTGCTCTATTGTCTTGATTATCTCTATTTATTAATTATTTATTCTGTTATATAGTTTCTTGTACACATAAAATGTTTTTTTCTTTTGCTCAAAACAAATAAATTAAGTAAATTGATTAAATTGAAAATAATTTGTTATTATTGCAAAAGATCACAAGTTATTGATAGTACAATATTTTGTGCCTTTGGAACCGTTCTACCTGGTGGTTTAGCTATACATATGAATATACATTGAATGAAATTAAAATTGGTTTACTCAAGATATCGCCCAGTACTGCTTTAAACGCATAGCTTGCAAATGTTGTCTCTGGGTCTTTTTTGACACAGAGCATTACTTATACAGGAAGGAAACTTTTAATTATTTGCCAATTTGATGACACATGTACACCACCTGCCTGTCTTGGCTAAGTGTCACAACTGTTTAACTGGGGTACATATCCAAGTGAAATGCTTGTAACTATTCCATATGCCCAATGGTATACATGGAAAATTGATTCATGGAAGAACACTAACTTGAATATATGGGAGGAAAAAACTGAAACCAAACTGAATTGATAATCAGTCCGATTGATTATTGTATTTGGCTGGCAACAGGAGCAGCAGATTAGTCCAAATTCTCCTCTATGCATTTTGTTTTGAGATTCCCCTGTCTATCTGTCTGTCTGTCCTCCCCTTCCTTCTCCCTCCTACCCATACCCATGTTTTACCAGGTAAGTATCCCCATCCCTTGCACTGTCACCATGGCGATACCTGGCCTGTGACGTCACTCTGCTGTAGTTTCAGTGCTTGTGTCCTTTTTTAATTTTTTACTCTGTCTTTCTCTCTGCTTTGTTTGGCTGATTATGAGTGGATTAAGCAATTCTGTGTCAATCTCCAAAGTAGTTTTGATTTTGATATATTTTTATATCTTTAATGTTTCATTCTGTTTTGTTTTTTTTTTGGTTGTCTTTGGTTTGTTTATTTTTTCTACAGTTAATTTCCTTCTGATCTAGCTCTTTTCACAGCTTACATAACATGGCTTAAGTAGACAGAGAGGAAAAAAAAAAATCTTAGTCATTCATGACAAGGAGAGGGGAGCCCAGGACAAGGGACCAGATTTGGACCTTAGGACAGTGAGAGGGAGGGGGGGCAATGGTCAGTCAGTTAGTCAGTCAGCCTACAGTTGAGAAAGAGATGATGCAATAGGCCTTAGATAATGTTGGGAGGTTTTTGGGAGGATGTCGCAGTGGCGCTCAGTGAGCAGTGGCAGCAGCTGCGCAGGCCTGTTGCAACTCCCCTCACACACACATACACAAACAGTCCCTGAAGCTGTCCTTGATAAACTTGGCATTCTGGTTTAACAGGACTGCAGCAGTGAGCGGATGGAGGAGGGGCGGTGGGCTGCTCAGCTACTGTGTGTTAGATCTGGACAAAGATTAGTTCAAAGCTGATAATCTTGTTTCTTTGTTTTCTACCATAAGATACAGTACTACTAAATATCCCAAACGCCCTTGACTTCACATAATCCCGTAGGAATAGAACAGAGGCAGATAATTTGACCCGCTCCAAATGCAAATCAGCGGCTAGATCAAGTAGAACATGGAGGCGAGATAAAGTGGTCTGCACTTGGTGGCTGCAGTAAGCTGTGAGAATGGCTGGTGTTTGGTTCACTGTAGCTTTCTGGTCTCTTTGCACTTCAAGGCAAAATTCTCTAACCCCAGCACCCTATGCTCTATAAGCAGGCTGTCTCCGAGCTGGTCCTCCGTTCAAGGCCAAAAAAAAATCTCACCTCGCCCTCTCTCTGTCTCTTTTCCCTCAGGACGCACCGACCCTGTGCCCATTATCCTCAAATATGATGTTATGGGGATGGGACGAATGGAGATGGAGGTAAGATATTCGTGTTGTTGGTAAAAGAAGCAAAAAAAATGTCACTTTAATAAATTTGAGGACTCCAAAAAAAGGCATAAAAATAGTGCTATTGATATTTTTTTGGTTGTTGTTGATCTTAAAGCTGTATAAAGTTTGTCACCATTTTTTCATCAAATCTGTAAAACCTGAGTCATAGCCTAAGTATCACGAATCTGTAAGTCTTTCTGTGATTACGCACTTTAATCTCTTCCCTCACACTGAACAATTTTGAAGTTTACACCACCATAAACAAAGTCTTTGTGTTTACAAACATAACCAACAGTACTCAGGCTTTTCTGTAAATCTGTCACAGCGTTGCATTGTGGGTAGCATAGCCTGACGCAACTGCAGTAGCACCAACAAAACACATCGACCCAAGTAAAAGCAAGCGGGTTCTCTCTGTGCGGAACTACGCTTCCCACAATGCAACACTGTGACGAATATCCGGAAATGCCAGAGTTTCTGCAGGTTATGTTTATAAACATGTGGGCTTTATTTATGGTGGAGTAAACTTCAAAATTGTTTACCGTGAGGGAAGAGATTAAGATAATCACAGAAAGAATTCTAATTTTGTCATGCTTGGGCTATGACTCAGGTTTTACAGATTTGATGAAAAATTGGCAATGAACATCATTTGCAGCTTTAATACAAACATGAGTATAATAAATGGTGAGAGAACTTAAGTCACCTAATTGGATCATACCACTTGCATAAATGAGTCAAACAGGAAGACTGCTGTTTGGGTTATGTCTGTTATCTTCACTTTGATGGAAACTTGAAGACATTCAGGACATTCCTGTGCTAATGATCCCATGCACAAAGCAAGCTCTGTCCAAAAAAAACTGTTGAATGTTTAACAGGGCTGTGTATGAGGACCAAAAATCTCATAAACTAGGATATAGCGGTTTTAAATCCAGTAAAAATGTATTGTGACATTTCTTTTTATTAAACTTAATGAATAGATAGTATACATGACATGGAAATCCCTATTTTTTTTATCACATTTATCTGCTCAACAAATAAAATGTGCTATTTTTTAACCCTTTAATTTAGAACTTTTGTGGAAATTTTGAAAATAAAACAAGAAAATACAGTAAGAAGTTAAGTAGACTTTTTAACTCTACAGGTGTGTAAAAAATTATTAGACCACCCTATGTTTTGTTCAATTTTTTTGTTTATTTTAATGCCTGGTACAATTAAAGGTAAGGTACGTTTGTTTGGATAAATATAATGATAACAACAAAAGTAGCTCATAGTGGTTTAATTTCAGAGCTGATATCTATTCATTTTCCATGGTTTTCTTGATAATCACCAAAATCAAATAAGTTCTTACATCAGTATTTATGGCATTGTACTGACGAAAACAGTGCTTTTAGACATTCCATGTTTTCTTTTCTCCCTGTTTTAGTCACATGATACACACAGGAGTTAGTACTTGATTGCATAACCATTGTTTTTGATGACTTTTGGTGGTCTATTAACTTTTCCCATGACAGTAGTTGCAGACATAATACACATGGACAGGCATTTATATGCCACTACGGTTTCACCTGCAGCCTCTATCTGGACTGTTTGGTCATGATTCTTGAATAGGTGGCAAAAGAGTAGAATTTTTTTGTTTATGCGCTACACTTTTCGCACCCAAACTATATTTGTGCAGTATGAGAGCCTCTCTGTCAGAGCCATGTTCCTTGTTTTGATGTGGCTGGTTGGAGTTTCAGATTCTGCTGTGTCTTGTCCTTTTTTTTAATGTTTGTTTGTGTTGCCCTCATGCAAATTGGCTCCCTTCATCCATGTGGTGTAAAGGAATGCAAAACGTCGCCCAAGTGCTGAAAAACACTGCCATAAAGAGTATGATGTGTAGTACGTCAAAATAAATGATAGAGCATGATGTGAAATGATGATGAATGTTTTTCTACCATCACATGGCATATGTTGTCATATTATACAGCCCTCATCTTGAACAGCTTAACTGAGACCTGATGGCCTTCCCGTCTAACACTTATGGGAAAAAGCTTCGCGCTTATGAATGGCTGTTGTTTTGTTTTGTCATGTCAGAGTGTTATAACAGCTGTTTTTGTCCTTTTAGCTGGACTATGCAGAGGATGCCACAGAGAAGAGAAGAGTGCTGGAAGTTGAAAAGGAGGATACAGAAGAACTGCGGCAAAAATACAAGGTATTTGATGATTCACTCTTCATGTACTGAGATAAGGAGGTAACAGATGTAAAATGAGTTTTTTCTACTTATTGAAAACACACTTAAGATTGACTAATTTCCTTGTGTGTGGGTTTGTTTTTTGTTTTTTGTTTTTTTTTTACATCCGACAACAGGACCAGATGGAAAAGGAGAAAGCCATTGCAAAGGCTCTGGAAGACCTGAGGGCCAATTTCTACTGTGAGCTATGTGACAAACAGTACACCAAACACCAGGAGTTTGACAACCACATTAACTCGTACGACCACGCACACAAGCAGGTATCGTCACTCTGCACTCTTTATGTCAGTATGTTTTGCCCCTTTTTTTAGCGGAGATCCTTACATGTTGTGTTTCTGTATTGCATTGCTTTTGTTATACAGAGGTTGAAGGAGTTAAAGCAGCGAGAGTTTGCTCGAAATGTGTCATCCCGCTCCCGGAAAGATGGAAAAAAGCAAGAAAAGATGCTGCGACGTTTGCATGAGTTGGCTGAGCAAAGAAAACAGCAGGACCGGTAAGAGCGTGTTCCTGCAGTGCCCTCTTCTGGCTGGAATTGTAACATGTCCAGTAATACGTGTCCTATCCAACCTGGAAGAGTACAGCCCTCAAAAGTAAACACAGTGGATTTCAGATTTAATTCCATCTTAAAATCACCTTTATTCCAAAACCTCCTCCAAGTGTCCCTCCTACAAAATCTAATGCAATACTGATAAGGAAACAGTATGATTACCGCACATCACGTAATATCTAGATAAAAATGCCCTGTCTACTACACAGTCTGAGTTGCATGTAGATTTAACATTTTAAACATGTATATTTAACATCAGATTTCAGGGATGTTTACAACATAGTTTTACTGAAGTGCAGTAGTTTGCTGAGTAAATTTAACATTTTCAGCTTGTAAATGTTTAAATGAAATTTCCTTTTTTTTTTTTTAAAGTATGAAAATAGGCTGTTGTTTCAACATTGTGGTCTTGCATTTTAAACAGCACCACACTGTTTTTCAATTTAAAGTATTATTTTCTCTAAACAATAGAAATACATAATTTCTACATGCAAATCTGGTTTTGTTAACATACTGTTCTTATAAAAACTGCTGTTATATCTGATTTCATTGTTAAAATTAAAGTTTTGAAATAAACTACTTTGCATTATATGTTCATTTAGTTTTTTCATGTTGCAGTTTTACAACTTTTGGTGTTAATTCTATGGTCATTTGTTTACAATCACTGTTTTTTCAGATATTTCATATATGTCATTGAATTTTTTTATGTGTTTAATACAGTTATGTACATTGACACCATGCAGTAGCTGACATTTTACAGTCGTGGAAAAAATCTAGACAACCCTATGTTTTCTTCAATTTCTTATTAACTTTAAATTCTAGTACTACTAAAGGTACATTTGTTTGTATAAGTATAACAACAATAATAGCTTATAATAGTTTAATATAAGAACTGATATTTATCAATGTTTCACGCTTTTCTTAGTAATAACCAAAATCACATAATCAACCAATCAGTCATTTGAATCAATCATCTTGGAAAATCACATAAGTTCTTACATCAATATCTATGGCAGTGTACTGATAAAAATAGTGCTTTTAGACATTCCACTTTTTTTTTTTTTTGTCTTTTTAGTCACATGATATACACAGGAGTTAGTACTTCATTGCGTACAAATTATTTTTGATGACTTTTGATGGTCTACTAAATTTTTTTTTGACCGTATGTGCAGCATGCTTGAAATAATTTTCCCCTGCTGATCTCAAAACCTAAGGATTTTAAATTAAGTAATATAAGAACAGTAGAAGTAGCACGCAGTTCAGCCAGGATGCTTAATAGAGTTTTACAAGAATCAAATATAACTTTTATTTTTAGGTTAATTCACATTAATTGCTGCTTTGTGAAGGATTGTTTATCCTACTTTATATTGTCATTCTTGTGTCTTAGGACTCCTGGAAGTGGACCTATGTTCAAAACCACCACAGTGGTCGTGGATGGAGAAAAAACTGAAGATGGTGACGCCATGACGCCTGAGAACACCACTGTGACAGACAGCACTTTGGAGGGATCATTGGCAGATAAAAGTGGGCAAGCCTCCCCAAAGCCGGGCCCAGCAATCAGCTTCTCTCTGGGGAAAAGCACTTCCTCCTCCCCCACCCCCAGCGGTGCATCCAAAGTCAGCGTGTCCTTCTCCTTTGCAAAGAAGGCTCCAGTAAAGCTGGAAACGGCAGCGGCAGTGTTCGCAGATCATGGAGAGGAGGCTATGGAGGAGGAGGAGAACCAGGAAGGAGAAAAGGTTGGAGGACAAGAGGAGACATCTGGTTGCAGCACAGACAGCCCCAAGGCAGCATCAGGAGGAAGTGAAGGAGCAGATGGAGGTACAGCGGCAGGGACAGAAGAAGCGCCGCAACCCGACGACGGCGGCTCTCTAGCCTCCACCCTCAACAAACTAAAAATGATGATGAAAAAAGAGGAAGGATATGCCGGACAGGAACCACAGTACTATCACTACGTACCTCCTGCGCATTGTCGGGTGAAGCCTCACTTCCAGTTTTTGCTCTTCATGAAGGCGACTGACCAGTGTCAGAGCAAAGAAGAGGAAGAGGAGGAAGAGGTGCAGCAGGAGGAGAAAAAAGTGGAAGAGAGTTCTGAGCCACCGGAACCCAGTGTAACGGATATTAAGACTGAAGAAGAACAAGATAACAACACCCCGGCGGCCCCTGACCCAGAGCCTCAGTCGCCCAAAGAAAAGACAGAGGAGGTCGCTCCATGTACAGTAGACACTACGTCCACTGGACCGCCTTCACCACAAAAGACTGAGACGACACCAGATACAACAAATTCCAGTTCAGGCCCGAAAATCCCCACAGGTCCCTTTTTTCCTGTTTTAAGCAAAGATGAGAGCACCACCCTACAGTGGCCCTCGGAGCTTCTCGAGTTCACAAAAGCTCAGCCGTCCCTGTCCTACAGTTGTAATCCACTCTATTTTGATTTCAAGTTGTCCCGCAACAAAGGAGCACGCGGCGGGAAATCAGCAAAATCGCCTAAACCTAGTGAAGAATCTGAAGAGAAGGTACAAGAAGTAGCTGCTGCAACAAGTGAAGGAGACGTAAATAAACCCGGGACAAGCACTGATAAAGAAAAGACAGTCGTAAAAGGAGAGACTGGTCAGCCAGAAGGCGACGAGCAAAAACCTGCAACTGGCAGCACCAGCGCAAAGAAAAAGAAGAAAAAGAAAAAGCATAAGAAGTCATCAAAACACTCAAAACGTAAAGGAAAAGAAAAGGCAGCAGGAGAAGATGGAGAGGGGGAGACTGAAGTAACACAAGAGAAACCGAAAAAGAAGAAAAAACACAAACGGAAGAAGAGTAAAAACAAGGCCCCGGACCAAGAAGAAGCAACTGCAGAGGAAAAGGAGAAAACGAAAGCAAAATCTGAAGACAAAACCATGTCTTCAACTCAGCCAACACCTGCAGTAGGAGGAGCCACGGCAAATACAGGATCAGTCGAACCCGGGAAAAGGAAACGCGCAGCAAAGGAAGTGCCTTCCAAGTCTGGAGCTGAGCAGGGAGGATCTGGAAAAGGCGGCGACAAGTCCAACTCCATAGAGGAGCACAGCACCAAGAGACAGAAGACAGACTCCAGCGCTCCTCAAAGTGCCTCCTGCTCCACATCAGCCCAAAAGAGCCCCGGTCCCGGTCGGCCGCCGAGCAGTGAGAGTGAAGAAGAAGGCGGGTCGACGACTCAGCGCTCACGCCATCACAGGTCGAGTCCTCGTGAACAGCGGCGCCACCACAGCGAGGAATCGGGCCGGTCCTGCAGCCGTTCATCGAGACGAGGAGAACGACGAGGGAGTAGTCGTCGGCACCATCGTGGGCAAACGTCTCGTAGCCATTCGTACTCAAGCAGCTCGGAGCGTTCATCAGCGGGCAGCAGCGCTTACAGCCACCGTAGTCGTAGCTATTCAGACAGCTACAGTGACTACAGCAACGAGGGCCGCCGACGGAGGCACTCCAAACGCTCCTCAGACTCCGAATATGAGAGGCGGGGCAGTCGCGGACGCAGACGATCCCGAAGACATCAGTACTCCTCGTCCTCATCCGAAGACTCTCGCTCCCGTTCACGAAGCTACAGTCGCCGGAAGAGGCACCGGCGGCACCATCGGAGCAGCTCTAGGAGTTCCAGCAGTTGGAGCCGCAGTACCAGCGCCAGGTCCTGGAGACGCAGCTACAGCCGTAGCCACAGCTCCGCCAGCCGCTCCTCCAGCTCCACCAAAGGCTCCCCACATCGACGAGGACCCCGGAGTCGAGGGGACAGCGACACGCACCGCCGAGACTTCAACCGCTCTCGCATCTACCGCTCCCAGTCTCCGCGTTCATCTTCATCACGAGGCCTTAACCGCAATACGCACTCATCGAGTTCACAGATGCTGAGGCCGGGGGGGTCCAGAGATGCAGGGGAGCAGAAGAACACGCTGACCGCACGCCAGCTGCTAGAAAAGGTCCAGTCTAAAAAAAGCTCTGACGATTCTGCCACAGGAACAAAATCTGGGATTAAAATTAAGGACCCGCCTCAGGGGTACTTTGGTCCCAAACTCCCCCCAACCCTGGGAAGCAAAGCCATGCTGCCGCTGTTCGGTAAACTCCAGGCAGGGAAGAAACCACTGATCCCCCTCACCAGACCAGACGACAGGGACAAATCAGGGAGCGGGAAGGGTTCTGAGGCCGAGGGGGAGGTCATCCTGGTGGAGCCCATAAGGGAGTTCCCTCCTCCACCTCCACCCCCGGCTCCACCGGTCCAGAAGGTCGAGGAGGCTCCTCAGAATGCTGTAGCGCAAGAGGAGACGCAACTCACCAACGCAGAGCCCCGGGTACTCCCAGAACCCAGGCCTTTATTTGAGCAGGAGCCCGCCATGATAATGCCCCAGTACCAAGGAGAGGCCGAACAGGACCCCAACCAGAACCCCATGATGGAGCCCCTCATGCCAGACATGCAGCAGCAGCAGCCGCCCATGCATGCCTACCCCGCCTACCCCCCGCCCAGCCTGGAGGAGGACGGTCTGGAGGCGGAGGAGGACGGCCTGGCCCCATTAGAGAGTCAGCCGATCACCTTCACCCCAGAGGAGATGGAGAAATACAGCAAGCTCCAGCAGGCGGCGCAGCAGCACATCCAGCAGCAGCTCCTGGCCAAGCAAGTCAAAACGTTCCCCTCGGCCGCCGCAGCTGCTGCTGCTGCCGCCGCGGCTGCCGCCAACCTAGCCCCGGCCCCACCTCCCCCGGCCCTGCAGCAGATTCACATCCAGCAGCCCACCGTGTCCGTGGCCTCCGGGACCTCCATCACTACGGTGCAGCACGCTATTCTGCAGCACCACGCCGCCACCGCCGCAGCCATGGGCATCCACCCTGCGCACCCCCACCACCCACACCCCGCCCACGCGCAGCTGGCGCAGGTACACCACATTCCCCAGCATCACCTTACCCCCATCTCCCTGTCTCCGCTGGGGCCGTCCCTGGGCCACTCGCTGGGCCACTCGCTGGGACACGCCGGGCTGATCCCTGCCCACCCGACTGCGTTCCTCTCCGGCCAACCCATCCATATCATCCCAGCGTCTGCACTTCATCACACGCCCTTAGCCCTCCACCACGTCCCACACACGGCCCTGTACCCCACGCTTTTCACGCCTCGGCCATCACAGGCTGCAGCGGCGGCAGCCCTGCAGCTCCACCCACTCCTCCACCCAATCTTCTCAGGGCAGGACCTTCAGCACCCGCCG
This sequence comes from Fowleria isostigma, assembly GCA_029814645.1. NCBI lineage: Eukaryota > Metazoa > Chordata > Actinopteri > Kurtiformes > Apogonidae > Fowleria > Fowleria isostigma. The sequence goes on along the minus strand of JAPTGZ010000027.1, from coordinate 27,528,360 downwards.
AACCATGGCTCCTGAGTAGTGATGCAAGGTTTTTACTCACAGCCTCCACCCACTGGAAAAAAAAAAGACTCCACCTGAACCGACTTGGTTTAGACTTTGTGACGAGTACGCCGTGTCAGCAGTTTTACCGGCCGTCACAGTGCAGGAAGTCGTTGACACAAAGTGGCAACGCCAGAGTTGGCTTCGTAAGGACACTAACAGTTTTCTTTTGGCTCATGTACGATTTTTTTTGTTGTTTTTTGTAATGTTTTGCCCTGAATTTTTACGACAGGGAG
>JAPTGZ010000027.1:27476344-27492620 GCA_029814645.1 Fowleria isostigma | reverse complement strand
GGGCGCAGCATCTTGGCGCATCCTCATTGGATTGGATCTCAATAATGTTACTGTATGTTCCCTCCCACTGTAACGCCACCCAGGTGGACGGTGCTTCAAAGAGGCTGATTTGCCTCTTGTAATGGCCTAAATAAACCTGGATTACCCACTGATACAACAGGACACTCGTGTTTATGTGGTGCATGGAAAGGTGAAATCATGGTTGTTATAACGGAACTGTCTTTGGTTTTTCATTTGTGGTCACTGACATTTTAAATAAACAGTAGAATCTTGAATTTTACTTCGTTACAGTCGTTCTCATCTTCTTAATAAGGCATCTTAGAGAGTAAATCATGCTCAGTTTGAAGCTACACACAACAGGAATTCTAAACTTATAGCCTCAAAAAAATGTCCAGCACTAGAACTACAAATAAATGCACAGCAATGGAAAAAAAAAGTCATCCACTGAGTTTTAAATGAATGATATGGATCCTATCTTTTTCACCAAACCAAACTGCATGTCCTTCCCAACATGGGATGGCCTTCAGAGAGAAAATACAGTCATGGATTGGGCCCCATCTACTGGATTGAGAGCAGAAATCCAATGGGATTCAATTTTTTGGTGCCTGAACGATCATAAAAGTTCTAAAAGATCTAGAAGATTGTAACTCAGTAATTATTTTCACAAAGCTCAACTATAAATCTTACAGTAGGGAGCACAAAACAGCATCTTCAAATGTTTTTTGCTCTCTGTTAATTTGCTTGAGTAATGAAAGAATCATAAACCATTGCTTACTTGAGTCAAAGCCGCCTGTTGAAAATAGTGGATTGTAACTTATACAGTCATGGAAAAAAATATTAGACCATCAAAAGTCATTAAAAACAATGGTTATGCAATCAAGTATTAACTTCTGTGTGTATCATGTGACTAAAACAGACAAACATGGAACATAGAATGCCTAAAAGCACTGTTTTTATCACTACAATGCCATAGCTATTAATGTAGGAACTTATGTTTTGGTTATTATCAAGAAAACTGTGGAAAATGGATAGATATCAGCTCTGAAATTAAACTCTTATAAGCTATTTTTGTTGTTATGATTATATTTGTCTAAACAAATGTACTTTTTGCTGTACCAGGCATTAAAATGAACAAGAAATTGAAGAAAATATACAGTGATTTAATTTTTTTTTCTGTGACTATGTAGACTATTCATAACATAATAAGAGTGTTATGTTGTAAAGGTCACACGTTTTTGAATTACACTAAAAGTCATATATAACTGTTACCTGAAACAGTAGAGGCAATGGATCACTCTCACAAAATGTGCATTCCAAATTCACATTACATTTTTATTACTAAAAAGAAAAAAAAAATACCCTAAATATTTTGGCCTCAAGCCTCATCATACACTTAAAAAATCTTGAGGGAGAAATGTTTATGACGTTCTACTCCCCTTCATAAATCCACTTGTTGCGCTGCATAAATCTATCAAACATCCACATGAGGAAGGCAAGATCTCATCTGCACTCATTTTAACATTATATTAGTGTCACCTCAAAGGCAAAGCGATCTAATATAATAATTTCCAGATCATTTTACAGGAATTTGAAGGAATGCATAAATGTGCAGTTCAAGTTGAGACACACTGAAAACAAATGTCTGACAAAGAAGTGAAATATTAGTTCTGTCTTCATATTTTTACCTGTCTTGAAATTAATCTTGCACGTAAGCATGACATGAGACAGAAGAAAGGACTGTAATACTGAGAGGATTTTTAGAGTCACGGTTTACTGATTTAGTTTGAAATAAAATATAAAAGTTTAAAAGCTGATAGTTTTAACCATCACTACGACAGGTTATAGCCATAGTATAGTTAATATAGTAATAGAAGCATAGTCCATGTTTTTTCATATATACCATGTTGGGATGTTAGATTGTGTATGTTTATGTATGTAAAATACTTTGTGTATTAGTATGAGCAAAACTAAGTAAAAATCAAGTAGGTAAAAAAAAAGAAACATCATCTGCCTTCATTTATAACATTTTAACACAGAGATACAGTTTCTCCACCCTGATTAAGTTATATTTCTCTCCCTGAAGATTCTGTTTCCCCTTAACTTTCATGTTTCTAAAGCACAGGTGAAGGACCTGAAAATGAATCACCAATATTTGGCGATTGCTGAAACTTATTCAATTTATGATGCATTGAGCAATAATTACATATGCCCCTCTTACACTATCAAGAATAAATAACAATGTCAGAATAATTTCATGAGAAAAGGCAAAAATATGTGATTAATTATTCTCATATATTTATTTATTCCAACTTTATGGTCAACAGTTATTGTTTAAAGTTGGATTTTTGCTTGCATAACACCCCTGACCCCTCCATCGTGTCATTAGTCTAACTCCACTCCAAACCAATAGGTGGCGGTAAGGCGCTATTTCTTTAAGTTGATAACGTCATAAAACACCAGGGGATGAAGAAGACGACGACGACGCCGGAAAGCGCCATTTTGTTTTCGAACGGGACCAGGAAAGAAGAGCCAAGAAATATCGCCTGAGGTAAAACTATCATCTATCTTAATTTAACAGAACCGGGTCCATTTGGATGCAAAAAATAAAGCTAGGATAGGGGTTATTTAAAAATAGTCATATATAAAGTGTTTCAGGTTGGTAATGGAGGTTGAAGCGGGAGACTTGAAGAGTTCGGCGGCTATTTCCGTAGCATTACTGCTGAATAACTTCGGCACGAATGTGTTTTTAGGGAGTCTTTAACTATCCGGATGGTTCCTCAATAACACCATGGGAATTTGCCATTATTAATAGACATTATAGTGTCCCTGGTTGTATTTTTTTAATAAGTAGGGTCCAATGTGATAACTTCGAAGTGACTTCAAATGTAACTCACTAGCTTAGGTGATGCGGCTAAACTAGCAGACTGACACTATCAACCTGCCATTTTTTTTTAATTTTATTTTTTACTTTTTTCAATGAGTGGTGTCTGTCTCCCCTTATTATATTTATAAACTGTTGATATTGAGACACGAGGTAACACAATCACAGACGCTACTTGTTAAAAGCCTCCAGTAAAACGTCATTTAGTAGCATTTTGCAGTACCGTGGGTGGTGCGTTTACAGACCGACCCGATCTCGGGAATTCTTAAAATTAAGGTTCTTTTTTGTTAAATTTATATAAATTAAGTTAAACGGAATCACTCATCGTGTCAGTTGTCGTCGTGAAGACAACATCCGCAGGCGTTTGTGGTTGTTTTAATGTATTTTCTCAAACAAACTTGTTAAAATTGCTTTGATAGGAGTAATAATTACATTATTTACACTTTGATTCGTCAAAAAGCGTCTTTTCCAACCCGGAGAGAAAACTCGTGGTTACACAGAACCACCCAAGAATAGTTTTTGCGTTTTGTTATCTTAACAGAAGCCTGCTTTTCCAGTTGAAAAACAGGACCATCAGGGTATTTAAACTGTACTTCCTCATTTGCATTAGAAACAGAACGCCCCAACGTCAAATGAATGAACATACATTTAAGATAGAGTTTAATAGCGTTTGATCAGTACGTAAATGAATTCTGACCAAATAGTAAAAGTATGAATGATTCTTGCATACTTGTTGGGCCCGTCCTTGGGATATAATCTACATATCTGAATAATGCTTGAATGTATTTTTCAAGTAGGAATCACATTAACAACACTGATGGTAGTGGTCTGAAGTCAAATACACAGAATCACAGTGACGACTCAGACTGAGGCATGAAAACATGAATTCTTTTCAAGTGTGGGCTGATGAAAATTATTTTTCTTCATTTCTTGTTTACTTCTGCTTACAAGTGATGTTCTCTTTCAACTTTCCATACTATGATTGTAACACATACTTTCAATTATTTACAGGGAAATGTCAGCTTTCTAATCAATATTCCTGACGTTGGTGTAATAATCCTTTGGGTGCTACACTGTGTTTTGTTTATTCTGATGAGCCAGCCCTTTTGTTGCACTTCTATTGTATCTGAAAGTCTGTCTCAGCTGATTCATACAATTATTGGCAGTGTTTTCTGTTGGTTACGCATTCGCATTAGCATTCACAATCTCAAGTGTTTTAACATAGCAGTGGATAGAACATGTTTTGTGCCATTTTTAATGTTAGACTTGGCTGCCTTTTGTTTAAGTCAAATTATTTCTTTCATTTCCTACTTTAATTTTTTATTGCACAACATCATGGTGACACTATAAGTGGACGTGTTTGCAATTTTCTTATCGCATGATCATCCTCAGCTGCTGGTTACAAGTGCAGTTATTTGAAGTATGAGTTAATTACAGTAACAGAACATTCCCCCATTACCAACCCTGTATTACCTGTGGGAGCAGTTGTGTGAAGCTGGTTCTGATGGGTTTTTTTTTCTGGATTTTAAGAATGTTGTCCAGTTGTATTTCCTATCAATTTCAGTTTGTTTATATTTAAAGACTAACACTAGACCAGGTTTTTGTGTCAGTTTCTCATAATTTCTACATTTTGTAATACTGGTCGCCTAGCTTTGTCAGCAGTCACACAGACAAAATTTGTTACAGAAGAGGTATCAATGTAATATTTCTCTAGTCATTGCTGCTCTTTTTCACCTGTCTGCTCTCTTATCTCTCTTGGTTTTCTTCTGAAGAGCAGGTATGCACTATCTTTTACTTAATTCTGCATATCTCTACTGCATTCTTCATATGAATAAAAACATAGCTCAGCAGAACAAGCTAAGGCATGCTATTGCTCTGCTCTCAGCAGCCATTGTAAAAAAACAAAAAACAAAACTTAAACACTGGGGTAAATGCAGGTTTGTAGGTTGATTAAAAATACAAAAGCTGAAGAAAATATCTGTCTCTTCATGCAGTCATGTTTGTTAATTTTTTAAATTTTCCAATGTGTATTTGAGTTTATTAGAAATCCGTCTTTATATGCTTACCTATCCTCAGGTTATGCTGAGTTGTCTCGTAATCATCTAGTAGTTTCACTTTGACCTTGGGCGGAATATTGACAGCAGCTGAGAATGAATGACTAAGAATAGACTTGACAGTTGGCATGAGACCTCTCTGTAATTTGTAAAATGAAGATTACAGCTAATATATCTTAACAGCAACAGGAAACTAAAGTCTGCCTGCATCAAGGTCTTAAGTAGAGCTGCACAATATATCGTTTGAGCATCATCATCGCAATGTATGTGTACGCAATAGTCACATCGCAGGTACTGTAATGTTGGAGGGAAATGATCTCAACATGTTCTCATCTAATTTCAAGGGTATTTGACACACACTGTGCACAGCGATCTACCAATCACAAATGCTTTTAATCAGTTTGATAAAGCAGACATGGAGTGAGTTGCTGGTAACAACATTGAAAACTGAGCAACAGACAAGAGAAAATCACTGAAAATGAAGACTTGGTGCCAAAATAGAAAAGCAATATCTGCTATCTGGAATTATTTCAGCTACAAGAAGGATGAAAGTGAAACGTGTTCTGTGTTGACAGTGTCTTACACCTGTTGACACAAGAAGAGAGAACACAACTAATATGTTTGACCATTTTTATATCGTCCTAAGTATTTTTTTCCATATTACAGGCCGGGTTAAAAAAAAAATAGCAATGTCAGTTTTATTGCAATATCATGCAGCCCTGTTTTGAAGAGAAAATTTTGTAGAGATAGGTTCAAACAAAGGGGTTCTCAAGATAGATAGTGAAGTATACAGTCTCTGTAAATGTTTATTTTGGACCACATTTTCAGAAGTGTTAATGTTCTCATCATTTTTCTTTCTGCAGGTTTGCCAAGATGGGGAACTTTGCAAGCATGTTTAGTAAATTGTTTGGCAGGAAAGAAATGAGAATTCTGATGGTAGGATTAGATGCTGCCGGAAAGACCACCATCCTTTACAAGCTCAAACTGGGAGAAATTGTGACCACAATCCCGACAATTGGTGAGCTTTCCTCTGGTTACTCCAAAGATTTTACATTTGAGATTTAATTAAAGGAAAAAAAAAAAAAAAAAAACTTTTACTGTTAGAGTTGCTGTGCGAAAACTCCCATCTATTTATTTTGTCCATCTGTTCTGTTTCCAGGCTTTAACGTTGAAACTGTAGAATATAAGAATATCAGTTTCACAGTGTGGGATGTGGGTGGTCAGGACAAGATCAGGCCCCTGTGGAGGCACTACTTCCAAAACACACAAGGTCAGAAGCTTCCGTATGTTTCCAGACTTCTTTAAAGTCAAGGTTATTTGTTAGTATTATTAGTTTGGTGTACTTTTTCTGCTTGTTTCCTTAAAAACTTTCCCTGTGTTTTCAGGCCTTATTTTTGTAGTGGACAGTAATGACAGGGAGCGAATTGGTGAGTCAAGGGAGGAGCTGATGCGAATGCTGGCTGAAGATGAGCTGAGGGATGCTGTGTTGCTTGTGTTTGCCAACAAACAGGTGAGAAACTCCTCAAACAGTCGGCATTCATCATTCATTGTAGACAGCACTGTCACGATCAAGAAATTTTAGCCAGCAATTGATTATCTGACAAACAAGTATGATAAATGGATTGTTGTGTTTTGTTGATTTATGCACTAATGCTTCAGAGTCGTGCTGTATGTGTGGTGCATGGGGGATTTGGGGGATGGTTATTAGTGAAAATAATTCAGTTGCCTTTAAGATATAAAATTAATTTTCATAATTTACATTATGAATCAGTTCACCACAATATTTTCAGCTCCCAGTGAGACTATGGTGCAAGAAGGTGACTGCTAGACCCCCACAATCTTAATAATTTATGGGAAATATAGGCCATCTTTTCAATAATACACGTGCACTATATGAAGAAGAGGCATTTATTTTCAATGAACTTTGGTGCATTTTAATATCTGTCTGAGGTTTATGTATAATAGAAGATAAGCGCTTTGAGACAAATGGGTTGTCACTAATCCTTCATATTAAACAATAGCAGACAAAGGCGGTGTGACGAGATGGTGTTAAGAGCACCCATTAGATCACAAAGGGTGGAAAATGATGCAACTAAAGTGATGAAATATGACATTTCTTTGTTTCATCCAGCTGTTTTGTACAAGCTCAAATGTCTGACAATCATCTGTGCCATACAAGGGGTGTAATGGCACAGAAAACTTTAGGTTCAGTACGTTTTCGGTACAGGAGTCTTTGGTTTGATACATTTTCTGTATGTTTTCAGTACAGTGAAGGAGACCAGTGAAGGGAAGTATGGGGGGTGCACTCATAAACTACCTGTGGGACACAAAATATTTCTACAAAATATTATGCAGTCATTTGTGCTTCAACAGATACTCCACACGTTATGTATTTTTGAATGTTTATGGTAAACACTAATTTACAGAGTTTTTTGAACACCTCACAGTATGACCTGAGGTGCTGTGAATGTGACATCAGTCACACCACAGCAGAGACACAGAAGGACAAGAGGAGCAGGTTCACTTGATTTTGCCAACTTGAGTTAAAAAAATAAAAACCTTGTTTGCTATGAAGGAACCCGTGGACACAAAGCTGCTACATGCTGAAAACAGAAAGTGAAACTTGACATGCTTGGAACGTCCAAATTGGCTTCTGTGCCTCTGTTATTATAACAATAATACTTGTAATAGATTTTGTTTGTAACACACTTTACATTTGGCACCAAATCTCAAAGTGCACAATACAAAGCAACAGATAAAATCAACAGATAATAAAAATCAACCAGGAAAGGCTTTTCTACAAGGGAAGGTTTTCAGTCCTTTTTTAAAAGCATCCACCATCTGTGGAGCCCTGAGGTGGTCATGGGGGGCGTTCCACAGACGGGGGGCAGCAGCCTCAAAGGCCCTGTCTATTGTTTTGAGCTGAGTCCTGGGCGGGTGTCGATGGTACAGTTGGCCTGACTGGGTTCTGGGTGAGGAGTTGTGTGAGGTACACACCGTGCAGACAGTGATTGGTGTGCAGGAGGATTTTATATTCAACACTGTCATGTTTTGGGTTTTTTTTGCAGCAGCGCTGAGAATTCACCGTGTTTGCGTTCTTCATAGGCTACATTATTCATTTGGTACGCCTCCGTATTGTATCGAAGACCCTGAACCGAAACAGTTTTATACAAACAAGTACACCGTTCCACCCCTACTATACATTTGATTTTCTTACCATAAGAAGGAGCAGTTGCCAGATAAGTGATAAAACCCTGACATTAGCTCTTCAGTACCTGCGTCCGTTATTCATTGATGTGGTTCCTCTTCTGTCAGGACCTTCCAAATGCCATGAATGCCGCTGAGATCACAGATAAACTGGGCCTTCACTCCCTGCGCCAGCGCCACTGGTACATCCAGGCCACATGTGCCACCAGCGGAGACGGGCTCTATGAGGGTCTGGAATGGCTTTCAGGCCAGTTAAAGAACACAAAGTGATGGATCAGTCTACTTCCTGTCTGTGTCATGTGCCTGGTCTACGCAGCATGATGGGAGACTACACTGGTCCTGATCTCATTCCTCCTTCCTCCTCCTCTTCCTCTTTTCTTCCCCTCTTTAAGTGTCGGACTTTTGGCCAGTGCTCTCCTGTAACTGTGTACTGTATGGATGAGACATTTTGTAAGAATGAATGAATGTGAGTGTATGAGTGGGAGCATCCCTGCTGTGCCTTGAACAAAGTTAACTCTTAAGCACCTGTCCTTTTTCCCAACGTCGTCAATGAAATCCATAAGCACTGGTTCCTGCGAAGCAAAGTTAGCCACATGATGATGATGATGATGTGTTAATGAGCAATGAATGTCTAAAAAAAAACCCAGGAGAAAACAGGGTGGCATTACTCAGTTTTTCCATCTGCTACTTTGTCAAAGCGTTTTTGTTTTTTTTGTTGGACGCACTCAGCATGAACGATGCAAAGTATATGTCGGTGTAAAATGTGTGTATGTTCGTATGTTCACACCCCAGATTAAAATGTGGCTGTTTTTGTTTGTTTTTTTGCCAGATTTTCGTTTCGTTTGCAGGCAGTAGAAACTCTTCAGCAAAAACTAGAAAGATGTTGGAGATTGTCGAGTTTCTCCAATACTGTAATGTTTGATGGTTGAATTCCTCCAGATCTGACGGTGATATGTTTTTTTATTTAGCCTTGTTTGTACACACAGCACATGAAAAAGGCAATAAATGCGTAAGTGCATGTTTACATATGTGGAGGCGTGTTGTGTACTGCGTTGTTAGTGTGTCGTTAGGGTTTACTTATCCGTGTTACACCCACCACACACTTAACGATTACGCCTTTTTATAGTTGCTCCCACTCTTTGTTTTTATTTTGTATTAGTCACATTTTTTTTGCATTTATTTCTTGGGGTTTAGGATGGTTTTTGTTTTCACTGAGGTTTTTGGGTCCCCCCCCCCTCCTCCTTTTTGTTACAGTCGATGCATGCATGACCTGGTTTACTTAATCATGAGCTGAGGTTGGAAGTCTTTTGACTGAAGTACGTGCCACCAGAAACTAAATTTGAATTATTTACATCGGAATTTCAGTTGCTAAACTTGAATAATTGCATTAAAAACAGAATTTGAATCATTTACATTTGAATTTGTATAGTTTAATTTGAATTATTGTGTTGAAAAACCGAATCTGAAAAGAATAATTTGAAATTGAATTCATTATCTTTGAACTGAAGTCCAATAAATTTGAAAGTGAATGTAAGATTATGAAATTTAATTCCATTTCCCAGCAACTATATTTGATCCTCATTGAAAATCCTATATACAGGGTGTCCCAAAAAAGAAAAGGATGTCATTTGAAAAGTCCAAATTGGAGTGACTACACGGACAGGAGCAATTATACTTAATAGGATTTATTTTGGCCATAAAATGTTTTACTCTACAAATTTAAAAAAAAAAAAAAAAAAAGAATTCTGGGGAATGGTAATTTAACAAAATGATTTTTTTTGAGCAAACAAATTATTAGGTGATGAAATTTCAAATTTTTGGGGATACCCTGTATTTTCAAATTCAGTTTCAGTAAAAAAAAAAAAAAAAGTGAAAACTGAATGTGAAAATACATAGTTGAATTTTTAGTGAGGATCAAAGAGAAACTGAATTAAATTTAATAATCTTACGTTCAGTTTCAACTTTATATAAATTTCATTCCACATTACACTTTTCAGATTCAGTCTTTAAATGCAATAATTCACATCAAATTTTTTAACGCAAATATTCAAGTTTAACAACTGAAATTTAAATGATTCAGTTTCTGCACATATTCACAGAAATGCTCTTGGGACCAATCGGTCAGCGTCGGAAAGGCCTCGTGGTGTTGTCTTGGTTTTGGACTCACCTGATGACTGAAGCCGCTGTTGTTTTTCCAGAGGACACACACACACACACACACACACACACTGCCTCTGGACATGCATTTGTGATGGGTTAACTGAAGGTCTGGGCTTGACCTCTGTTAATGCCTCAGTGTTTCAGATTCTATGGTGTTTTTTCCTCCTGTCATATCCCTCTTAATAATTCCATTTGCACAATCCATCCAGCTTGCACAATACAGGTCTATGTAAAGCCTGTGCAATGCCTCCTTACACAAGCGACTCGTCCATCGCTGTACAACAATGGCCCATTCAGAGACGCTGAACCAGTTCATGTAGACACAGAGCTTCCCTCGTCCAAACCACACACCAGGCCTGAACTGTGCGTGTCCCCCGACTGAATGACGACCACTGTAACGGCATATCACACTGACCTCCAAAGGGAAATGAGGGTGTCCCGGCCCATCCCCCCCTCATATCTACTTTTCTACAACTGGACATTTGTTTTTTGGGTTTTTTTTTTTTTTTTCTATGTAATCCTCTTCAGGTCTAGAACATTTTGGGAATGGAATACTTAGACTTTGGGGTTTTCTTTTTCTGTACTTCTAACATCCATACAGTTTATAGGGTACATGACATGATCTGATACACAAGTGCAAATGTATAGAAAACAATGTGTTTTAAATTAACATGATACATCTTTCCTCGTTCAGATGTGAAGCTTTAAGTTTTTCAAGATGGTTTCTGTTCAAATGACAATTGTTCATATGTATTTCTTAACTACCTTTATGCTTTTTAAAAACTCATCTTGTAACATCTGATAAATGCACTATAATAAAGAGATATCTATTTAACAGTAGCTTCAACAGACTCCTCATTGTGATAGTTTTGTGTATATGGGTCAATGATGTGATGCCTAAATATTCTGTTACTCGGTTTTTTTTTTTGGTTTTTTTTAAGATTTAAATGTACAAAAATATACAATCTATATGTAGTATCTCCTATATATGTAGTCCTTCACTTTTTCAAAAATCAGGAGTTATTTGTAATTTTTTTGTAATTTAAAGTGTCAAAATATCATGTGGTGCGACCGTCCAGCCATGACTGCTGTTTCTAAATTACTCTAAATCTATTACAATTTATTTTCCCCTTGCTTTGGAAAAAAGCATCTGCCAAATGCATAAATGTAAATTATTTTCTGCCCTATTTGGCATGATTTACAAGGGTGTGTTGTATTCCTGTGCAAAATTGCAAAGCTTTTGCAGTTATATTTCTTATAATATACAAACTTTGTCCGATGATGTCCATTTCATCAAATATCATGTGGTGTGATCCTTATGTCATTCACACATATACAATCACGGATAAAAATATTAAACCATCAAAAACAATGGTTATGGAATGAAGTACTACATGGTTTATATGTACAACTATTTATTGAACCCCAGTGATAAGGGGTTCTGGGAAAAATTTGAAAATGACCCTTATAAGTATCTGAAAAGTACTTGAATTTCACCTTGAGAAATGTGTATGAACCCTGTGATATATAACTTTTGGATTTACGCTGAGCTTTTATGAAAAATTACATGATCATTAAATTTAATATAGGAAAATAGTAGATTTCTTGCTGAACAATACAGAGTACAATATAATAAATGATAAATCGCTTAGAAAAGATTAAATGTGGAGCAGAGTTCATCATGTAATTGACACAAAAACAGTTGTATTTCTTGAAGGGTTAAAAGCACTAATCGTTATTTTATATATTGATGTGCTTGCTAATTGTAGTATGAAAGTCATATAGATTGACATATTTCTAATCATTAAAAAGATTTTAAAGGCATAAATGATGCTGTTTCCATGTGTGACCACTGGAGGGCGATAGCAACACATAATTTGATCTATAGTTAGAAGTAAAAGTCACCTTGCAAGTCATATATGTTACTAGAGAACTTGAGTTGTTTTTGTACTCTTTGATATTATCATGCTTAAATTTACTGTAAAAAAAAAAAAAAAATCAAATTAAAGTGATCCATATACAGATGCACGTTAGTTTGATTATGACTTATATAGCTGTGGTTCACAAAAACATGTATCTAGACAAGATCGCTCCAGCATTTAAATCCAGGAGGTTCCACATAAAAAGATTGATTGATAGATTGCCACAGATCAGATAACACATTTCCCGTCACTAATGGGAATAATTTGTAGACATGCCTCGCCTCAGAGGCCTAACTTTGGTAGTGACATTTTGGGTTAATGAAGACTGATGATCCCATGGGAGATGGGACTGCACAGGTCCTGGAGTACAGTCAGGCGGAGGGCCCATGATGTGGAGATGAAGGTATTCTCATGACAGTCAAAGTGCCTGCAGATTTCCGCTGGCCAATTCTCCACAGAGTTGTTACCTTGGAAACAGCACCTTATGTATTTATAGAGAGTGCCTGTGTAGACACGAAAGACACGGACCCTGGTACAGATTTTCACTTAGCCTGGATGAGAAGAGTGAAAGATAGCTATACTTTTATTTTGCTGAGATTTTTTTTTTTTTTAATTGAATAGCAGCTTCACAAAACAGCCATCTGTAGCTTTGTTAACCCATAAAAACCCAAGTAACCATGGAAACCAATAGCATCTACTGATTTAAACTGTTTAATACCTGTTGATCCACTAATCCTATCAATACATGTAAATAATTGATGTTAAATGCAGTTTTTCATCTTTTTGTGGTCATCAGATATGACCCATTTGGATGTTCAGAGGCTCTATAGTTACCGTGGAAACACTGTCATCTTCTGCAACATTGATTCACCAGTATAATGCATGGAGTTGGATCGATGACAGTGGATGGAGACACTTGTTTATGTTCTAAGAATGATATATTTTACTATAAAGGTCACTTTTTTGTGTGTTTTCTCTGTTTCTGATATACTAATCCTCAACTTTAATCTGAGCTTTTATGAACATCTATGTGATCAGTGAATTAAATACTGGAAAATATATGATTTACTCTAAAAAAAACAAACTAAGGTGGATAATATTACAATAAATGGCAATAAATCATGTAAGAAAGATTAAATATAGAGATAAAATAATTTGGAAACTGCTACAAAAGTAGCTCTGGGTCTTTATGGGTTAAAATGTCATGAGACAAAAAATAAGAAAAAGACTAAAATAACATTTAAGATAGTACAAGAAGAAAACAACATCAAAAATTACAAAAATCACTTATCTTTTGTTTCTTTTTTATGTTGTTCTGTTCTTGTAGCATCTTAAAAGACACAAAAGATATGTTTGGGGAGCTCTCGCCTACACTAACATTCTCTGACACAGAAATCATGAACATGTATCATTATATAAATTATAAAATAAGATAAGATATTTCTTTATTAGTCCCACAAGGGGAAATTCACAGTGCATATGAGCAAAAAAAACAAAAGCAAAAGCAAATTAAAGTTAAATCAAAATAGCTATAAATACAAGCTGATCATGCCACAGGTCGCGAGATAGGGGAGATACTCATGTGTACACCTATACACACATATCTACACACATAATTATATATAGACATGTAAACAGAGTATTACAAACTTTTAATTTACTCTGAACTTTGGTAAATATCTACAGTCACAGAAAAATTATCTCATCAAAAACCAAGAAAAATAATGCAATCAAGTACTAACTCCTATGTGTATCATGTGACTAAAACAGACAGAAAAGAAAACATGGAATGTATAAAAATACTATTTTTGTCAGTATAATGTCAGATATTGATGTAAGAACTTATGTGATTTTGGTGATTATCAAGAAAACCATGGAAAATGGATAGATATCAACTCTGAAATTAAACTACTATGAGCTATTTTTTTGTTGATCTTATTGTATTTGTCCAAACAGATGTACCTTTATTTGTACCAGGCATTAAAATGAACAAGAAACTGAAGAAAACAAAGGGTGGTCTAATAATTTTTTCCATGACTGTTTCGGTTTCATAGTGTAAATACTCTTGAATGAATTTATTTCAATCTCTATAGGCTATATAAGCATAAACCTCTATGTAAATTTAGACAGGAGAAAGTATTGAAATACATTATATTAAGTTATTGAGGAGAAATGGAGGTGGGATTAAATAATTTTTTTTTCCCACTCTTTTTTGAGCATAAATGAATAAATTTGAATTTTTGAACTTGCATGTGTTCTATTGAATGTACTTGCATTATCAGATATTGTTGCATAGGGGTCATTTGTATTATAAATGCTTACTCACTTGCTCAAAATAAATGAAAATGAATAAAATGTATTTGAATAACTACATGAAAAGTAAATTAAATGTAGGAAAATGCATGATTTACACTGAAAAAACTCAAAATAAAGAGGATAAAATTACCATAAATGATGATAAATCACTTAAGAAATGTTAAATATAGAGAAAAATTAATTTGGGAAGTACCACAAAAGTAGGTCTGGGTCTTTTTGGGTTAAACATGGCTGTTGTCTGGTGAGTTTACATGTTGATCACATCCTCGTAGACACATCACTCTTACTGCAGTAGTTGCTGCTTCTTTACACGCTCCTCAGGCTGTTAATATTTTTTATTTGAAACCATTCTGCTTTGTAATTGAGGCTGAGGTGAGCCGATCATCTCCTTTATGCTCTGTGGATCTAAATCACTTTCAGCGGTTCAACACATTTGTCATCTGCCCTCCAGTCCCTCCTACAGAGGCTGCCTCTGTCTGGCACATGCTCTGACTGACAAATGAGTCTGAAATGACCTGAAAATGATTGAAATAAGATATGTAAAATCATGCTTTCTCTGCCCACTGGGTTACACTTGACCTGTAACAGGTGCTCTCGGTGGATCCACTAAATCTAAGCTTCATATGAGGCATCACACTCCTTATTTTCACAGCACATTAACCCTTCATTCACCCCACCATGATGCTGATTTTCAAGCATCCTCCTTTCCCCTAATCCATCCCATGGGAACCCAAGCACTGCACTAGTTATTTTCTACTGACAAGCTAAAGCTCAATGATGAGCCTCTGAAGGATTTTGGAAACAGATGGATTCTGCTGGGCTAGAGTCTTACAACAAACAGCAAAAATAAGAAGAGAAATTCTGTATAGCTAATTAGCCAGGCTGTAAGTCTTATGTTTAATCATTTGTATTTCTGTCGCTGTTTTCGTACTTTTTCTATCTTCATGCCTTTAGCTCGTAGCAGGTTCGGGTCAGTTGGATTTCTTGGCATGTTCAAGTCACAGAAGGTGCTCAGCGGTGTGCCTGTGGAAGGGCTGGTAATCTAAATCCTATCCATCCACCCACACATGCCAAAGGAAAACAGAGTTCACCAGTGACTACACTTTTTTATTTTTTTTTAATAAAACTACCTCTTTTTTTTTTCACTATCACCATGGAAACACCGAATTTGCTCATTTTGATCGGCAGCGGGTTATCAAAATGGCCCTTTGAGGCCCTTTCATTTCACATAGTGGAATGGCCAATATAAAAGTGCAAACAGGGTAATTTATTATAAATACAGCTTATTACAAAGTATGCATTTACATGGACTGGGAATCCATGCGGCAGAAATTTAAATCTGTTCATTTTGTGATTAGTGCAAGTTGAATTATTTATTTTCTGAATGGATGTGAAAAAGTGCTAACGGTGCAAATCTGAGATAATGACCCCAAATGACTGCTGTGACCCGGTTACATCCTTCTACAACACACAGGAGACAAATGAAAGGAAAAACCTTATTTGTGGGGCATCTTTGACAATGACGATGCTTCCATCCATAGAAGGGCCCAATTACTGCTTTAATGAGTATATGTGACGGTCTCCATGGTTACCAGTTCTCAACCCAAATAGGCATCTACAGCCGCGGAAAAAATTATTAGGCCAACAAAAGTCATCAAAGACAATGGTTATGCAATCAAGTACTAACTCCTGTGTGTATCATGTGACTAAAACAGACAGAAAAGAAAACATGGAAT
>JAPTGZ010000027.1:27420936-27438202 GCA_029814645.1 Fowleria isostigma | reverse complement strand
GCTGGGATAGGCTCCATGCGACCCCCGTGACCCTAATGAGGATTAAGCGGGTTAAGAAAATGAATGAATGAAAATGAGTTGTGGTCACCTCCACCTATCACAGCATCTGTTACATTTGAAAAAACAGAACCTGTTCTAATGGTCATCAAATCACATCTAAATGAAATAACAGATGTGTCAAAACTCGTCATTAAGGGTGCGAGGGGGGGCGTCAAATGTCATTATGGGGGAAAGAGTTAAGGAACATTTTTATTAGTAGATGAAATTGATATTTCTTTAGGTGAATGAGAAATATTGCAATATTATTGTTATTGCAATCCTGTACACCTATATGGCATATCGCAAGTTTTGCCAATATTGTGCAGCCCTAATGTGTTTCTTTCATTATTTATATGTTGCCTGCACTGGGCCCATCATGGTCAGCTCTGTGCCAATCAATTTTAACCACCAAACAATTTGACCGTGTGAATAGTTCAAGAACAGATATGTAGTCACACCACTGTTTGCATTGATTTCAGACAAAGTTTTCTGGTGGCTTTGCCCGCAAAAAAATAAAGTAATCCCAGGGATTCTCAAGAACATTTCCTCTCACCACAGAGAGCTGTTGGTAACGATTTTTACTGTCTGGGTTTCTGGCCATTTTCAGAAAATAAGTCTCATCTTCCTGGCAGTTTTGTCACTCTAGTACTGTGTCCTGTTTTCTCTCCAAGGACTTGACTTCACATAAGTGGGTGTTTGTATCCCGCTGATTGCTCCCTGCACTGCTGGTAGACCTTCTGAAATGATATTAACAAATTAGAAATTATGGTTTGATGAGGTGTATGCAGAAACTATTTGCTGTATAAAAGAAAGCACAGCTGGTAACTATACTAATATTATCTTCTGCTATTGTTGATGTTTATCTCATTGTGTTTCCTTGTGCATTCCTGATACAACATGCATAATTGTAATTTTCTGTTTGTAAACACTGTGTCCACGTTGCTGGAATGTAAATCTGTGCAAGAAACACAATGTTGAACCGAGCATCTTCCTAATGTCAATCGGGATGCAGCAATTATGCGGTTTCACGATTAACCATGATTAAAAATGGTTAATTAATCATAAAAGTTGTGCAACACGATGATTCTGTCATAACTCATAAAAATAGGGAGATTATGCCGGACATGTTGGTACAACTTGCATGGAGTGAAAACAAAGTTACACCAGCGGCACAACACCTTAGCATAGCAAGTATAACCTAGCTATCCATGGAAGAGAAAACGCTTTGCCAGACTTTATTTCTGCAAAATAAGAGCCTTAAGTCGGCAGTGGGAGAGCGTTTTGGTCAAACCGACAATAGCGAGGGTGTAATCGAAGATGACAGATCCTCAACATGCAAAACCTGCCGTAAAAAAGTTGCGGCTAAAAATTCTAATATATATATATAAGTAAGCTTTATTTATATATAATTTTTCACAGACAGGAGTCACAAAGTGCTTTACAGAGCAAATTACAAGCCATTCACACACACATACTCATACACCAGTAAGCAATTGTTGCCATGCAAGGCGCTGCCAGACCCCACTGGGAACAATTTAGGGTTCAGTGTCTTGCCCAAGGACATTTTGACATGTGGACAGATTTTTTTGAGGTGGGAGTCGAACCGCTGGCCCTTTGATCATTGGACGACCTGCTCTACCAACTGTGCCACAGCTGCCCCTATATTATATAAACCTATTAAATACATGTTAAATTATGTTAGTTGCAAACAACTTCATGAAATTGATAAGGAATTAAATGTGTCACAATCAGTAGTGTAGCAGTGAGAGTTGAGCTCAGTACAAGGTAAATAAACAAACCAGTGCAGTGTAATGTCAGTCTATGGGAGACAAATGGTGGAATACTATCAAGGTCTTTAGTCAGTGAAATTTAATGTTACTTTTTTTTTTAAAAATGCAACGTTAAATAACAAAAAAATAAAGTAATTGGTAGAATTGCTTTAGGCCACATCATGTTAGAAAATTAGATAAACTGTTGAAGTATTTTAAAAAATTAATTACAAAAATTGGTGTGGATGACAGTGGAATATTGAACATCAACTTCAGTCATTACTGAAATCAACCAATGCATAATAATCATGATAATCATGAAACCGTGATTATTCCTTAGACAACAATCATAACAACAAAATCCATAATCGTTGCATCCCTAAATGTCACAGACGGACAAACTGCCGACAATGGTGGTGTGCATCTTTCTAGGGCGGAGCAACCCAGAGTGAGCAATTCACATTGCACCTTGGCCCGCCAGCGCTGTCTCTGCAATCACTCCCCCATTGAGGGCAGCCTTTCATCTTGGGCCTTTTCAGAGAAACCTTTCAGAAACAGACAGAAAGGATGAGATGGAACGAGGGAGAGAGAGAAAGTGTAGAGGAAAGGAAAAGGAAAGTGCTTCTGCTGCCCCAAGCGCTCATCTCCAGTCTGCCTGTGAATAAGCATGCTGCTGATGAAGAGGGCAGATGTTGATAGAATGTATAGTAGCAGGGCTGTGTGTATGTGTGTGTGTGTGTGTTTGTGTGAAAATGAGAACAACAGCGAGAAGTGCTGTTAGTGGAGCTCTCCCATTATGTATGTTCACTGTGTAAGCTGTCAGCCACCCTGTTTAGACCTCCTCTATAGTCCAACTACACTGAAAAACATTATCACTGAGGCGTACTGTTACTCTGAGAGGCCAATGTGCAACAGTTTCAATACAGTAGATCACAATACTATGCAGTAGTGCCATGCATGACTCCGTTGACTATGCAGACTGTGTTATGCTGAGCTGAGAGCAGGTTAAGTCCATGGACAGAGGCTGTTTGCTTGCAGTTCCTGGAGAGGGAATGTTCGGTGAGGACTACCAGGTGTTTGTTTCTGATGGGCGGGCACTCGGCCAGGTGTTGGTCCTTGGTTGTGGGGATCCTGCCGCAGGAGGTAAGCAGGTCCAGCTACAGGGATCCATCGTCCTTAAGATTCATTGCCAAGCACTTCTTTTCCAAAGCCACCTTTTATGTCTTTTGCATTGTTACAGAAACATTTATTTGTGCCAAGGTTTGTGTAGCCGGCAGGTTTGAACTTCAGGCCACTCTCAAAAAGGCAATGTAGGGCTCAGGAAAACTAGGTGTTATTTTTTTTAGGCCAGAAACTTTCATTTTTCATTGTTTGCCATCATCAGGTTTGTTAGTTTTTGCTTTGTGTAGCATTTATCTAAAACAAACAACTGGCAAGCTTTGTTGCCTCTCATAAATCATTTAGGCCTACTTTGTCTGCCAAGTGGAGCCTGAGAGAACATTTTACACAGTAGTATGAAACAGTTTTTGTTTTTGAATTCTCTTTGCTCCTGTACTCATATCCCTTTCTGTTTCTGTCATGACTATATGTTTGTGATAGTAAAAGTGATGTGGACTTTCATGCTCTGGAAATATTTCTATTTCCTGCTCCACTCATTTGATATCCAGAGAATAACTTGAGGCTTGGGGCTTTAGTAGGATAACATAAGTGATGGATGCAGGGGGGAAAAAAAGCTGAGCTGTGATTGATCATGGGAGAAGAAATTGGATAAGGGATATGCAACTTCCTGTTTCCTTTTCTCTCTTTTAAAGTCACTGTCTGCCTCCCTTCTTTTCAAAGGCCAGCCTTGTACAGGCTGTGAAGCTAATTAGGCTGCTCTGTCCCATTGAAAATGTTCAAAAGACTTAGAGGCAAATGGGAAACCACTGGACAGAGTAAAGCGTCAGGCATCTAGAAGAGAAATGGAAACTGTATTATCTCCTTACACTATCATGAAACTAAATGTGAAAACTGGACCCAGTTGTAGGGAAAGAAAGACCAAACATGCCCGTTCTTGTTCGTCTTCTGCTCTCTCCTCTGTGTCTGCATTAAATCTCTTTGCACCAGTGTTTATGTCACATTTTTCTGTACGATTGGAGTACACATGTGAATTAAGCTCACCCACAGTGCATTCACATGGCGAACATCTGCCAGAGTTTTCACCCACTATATTCTGCATACACAGGGAAATACGATGGTAATGACTTCCACCTCTGCGGCAAGACAATCAAACGCTGTTAATTAGTTCTGGCACTATAGCGTTCTCAATCAGGAGAAATTCTCTGCAGCTAAGAGCTTTGACAGAACACATCCGGATATGAGTGTCTGCACAGGTGTTTGTGTGTATGAAAGTCTTGATTATTTTGTTAGATGATAATTATGACAATTATTAATCATGATTATCTGTCTTGATGATTTCAAAAGCGGAATTCAACCTGCTTTTGTAACAACTTAAACAGACAACCTCAGCTATTTGAAAAGAAATCATGAATTTTATTACTTAATAAATGCACAAGTGTGTGTAAGATAATACCCTGAGAGGAAGAAACAAGTTTTTTCACATTAACCTGAGTAACCTGTCTGCTACTTAGAGTGCAATCACACCAGCCCTATTTAAGCCAAATCTAGCTCATTTGCTCTGAAACTCTGGTTTGTTTGGGAGGTGTGACTAGAGTTTCACAATAGAGTATCATCATCACAATGTACATGTGCACAATAGTCACATCACAGGTCCTGCAATGTAGGAAGCAAATGAACTCAACATGTTCTCATTTAATTTTAAGGGTACCTGATACTTCACACAGTGATCCACCAGTCACAATCACTCCTAATCAGTTTGTTGAAGCAAACTACACCCCTGCACATGGAGTGAATGAGTGTTAACATTGAAAAATGAGCAATGAACAAGAGAAACTCACCAAAAACAAAGATTTAGTGTCAAAAAGAGAAGCAACATCAGTTATCAGGAATTATTTCAGATACAAGAAGGATGATATTGAAACACGTGTTCTGTATCGACAGTGTCTTACACTTGTTGCCACAATGAGAGGGAACAACTAATTTGTTTGACCACTTACATTGGCACCACAGCCAATATATCCTCCTGAATATCACAGGGTGAAAAAAATTGCTATGCCAGTTTTTTCCAATATCATGCAGCCCTAGGTGTGACTATGCAATTGAACTCTAATGTGAGTTAAAGAAGCAAACTCTGCTCCATTGTGGGTAAACACAACCTCCATGTTTTGTTTGAAATGGAAGTTGGCCTGTTTTAACCAACAGACGAGCAAGGTTTCTTGTTCATTGTTTGTTTTCAGTCTTCTCCTTCAGTAATTCTTGACGCAGGCATGAGGGGAATACATCATTCAGAAGGTTTGGTTTGTTTGACAAATTGTGCAGTGTGGTTTGTCCTTAGTCTACTGGACTATAAGGGGTGAAAACAACTTTAGATGGCAGCTCATTCACTTTTAAGATACCAAACTGTTAAATTTTAATGTATTGTCAAGGCATCAAATATGTCCTTTAGCTGTGGCCTGTTCTCTAAGCAGGATTCATTTACAAAGAGATTAAGGCGACCAACGCCTGTCAATCATCATCTTGGTGACAGACTGAGAAATGTCCTTTTGTTCAAAAAACAACATGAAGCAAAGCTGTACTAAATGAAAGAGTGATACTTTGCTGACAGCAGAGAAAGAGAGAGAGAGAGAGAAAGAGATTGGGAAATGGTGGGAGGGATGGCGGGAGTGTGCATGATTGAGATAAGCGACAGATAGATAGGGAGCCAGGCAGAAGTCCTCTCCCACACACTGGGATCCCAGAGATACCTCCCACTGAAACAGTGAAGCACGCTGCAGTTGCACTGTCACGCAAGGACATATGAAGGACACGGAGACAGAGCGTGAGATGATGCTGTACCTTTGTGGCAGAGAGCAGTTAAGCTAAGCAGGAAAATGATAGTACTGTACCTCATGTCCTCCATCATAAAAACATATTATTGTCCCCTTGAAAGGACATACTAGAAAGTAATACCTCTATGTTTTAAAGATGTGAAGAGTAACACTTTGCAGAGTCAGACGCTTTAGTAACATAGTACTGGGTATTAGCTGATAAAAGCAGAAAAATGGGTTTTATGTAGCATTACATTACAGAGGACAGACAAATTGATGAAAAATAATGTCATAAGGATATCCTGTATTGTAAGAAAGAGACACCAGAACAGGTTGAGTACTCAGTCAAGTTTTAGGGAAGTAGCACTACTTTCCTACACTGTAAAAAAGAAACATTTCAAAATTTCAAGGCAACATGATGCAAAAGATTTTTGAGTTTTCTCAACTTTTGCAATCTGTTGTTGACTTAACAAAGGTTTTTGAGTTCTGCCAAAAGTTCTGCCAACTTGGACCGTCTTGTTCAGCCAGTTACAATAATCTCATCAGGCTAACAAAAAAAATCTTACTTTAGTGCCATGTATTTCTACCAACACCAAACATAGATATTATTGTTGAATAAACATACAATTATCCCTTCAATGTCATGTATTTCTAGATTCACCAAACATAAATATTCTTGTTGAATAAACATACACATTTTCTTTATAAATCATGTATATTACTGTAGAAAGATACTGAATTAAACAAAGACTACAGCTGAATGTTATCTGAAATATTTATTTAACAGTGAACATGGGTTAAGTGTCCTCTGTAGAAGACTATCCTTAAAGCGAGGTGAAGACATATGAAGAAAGTATGATTTCCAACTAGAATGAACAAAGCCACTTTGACTCAGGGTGTTTTTAGATGGCTGCTCCAGGAGCAGGTGGTCTGGGTGACTGAACCTTCAATCGCATTGGTGGAAGATGCTTCATCACACCTGTGTGGCCTGATTGCTGTGTGACTTTTTAAGTAGTTATCATGACAGCTTTAAATGTTGAAAATGTGTATGTTGCCTTCTCCATTAATCTACAACATACTGCACAACACTCCTCAGAATAAAATTTCCATATCATTTTAACTTTTATTAAAGGTTGGTTCAAATAACCTGTTTGGACTCCAGGTCAAAACAACACAACCACAATGAGACTTTAAAAAGGTTCCAACTCGGAAAGTTGGCTTTCCCTGCATTTCACAACAAAGAAATTTGAGTTAGCAGAACTGTTGTCCTTTATATTGAATCCCAGCTTAGAGATATAAATATTAACAACTCGCCAAATTGTTTTGGAGCAAACAACAGGCTTGTTTTGTTGTGCTAACTAATATTATTGCCTTAAATGTCAATAATTTATATTTTCAAGTTTTAGCAACTTAAATTACTGTTTTAGGCCAAAAAATACAAGTTGGCTTTTTTACAGTGTATGAAGAACACTTATTCGTCAAGGCTGCAAAAAAGTTTAGGTCTTAAAGGGATAACAAAAGCTGACATGTGATTTTAATCAGTTTCAGTGTTGTAGAATTGTGTATTTTAAACAGAGATAAAGCAGTTCTGCAACAAAGATAAAACATCACAAGCACAAGCATCCCCAGTGGAATGAGCCCGCACATGCATTTCCTCTCTCTCCTAAACAGGTGTGATTGGAAAGTTTTAAGTCATCATGAGAACGAATGAAAGTTCTTTGAAAGTTATTTACTGAGAACTGCCAATTATTATCCTGTGGCTTGCTTTGCCGGTGGTTTTTATGTTTTTTTGCAAGATGCCAGGTTTCACAAGAAAGCGATGAGTTCTGAGACAGAGACAGATGTCAAACAAGTTGATTTTCTCCTGATTTTTCTGTCAGAAAAATGTCATTCTTGCTGCTGGATGTTAGGCTGATGTGTGACTTGTGGAAAATGAGTCTCACTTGTACTTAATTGGTAAAAAGTACTTGACCATCTGTGTTCACATACAGCTGAATAGACTAGAACTTGTCTACCAGTTTGTTGAAGAAGAAATGGAAATACATATAACATGTATATAAATGAAATGATTCAGAATGAGTAATAGCAACATAATGTCTATTGTAACTTCATGATGCACTTGGGATTCAGATTCCATTGATATCTGAAATTTCCCACTGCTGCTGGTGTTCGAGAAACATTAATGCTGACAAAGATGCTGCATGCACTGATCCTTTCTTCTATCCTTTTCCAGTCTCACTCATCAGTTGCCCTTTGCTTTACATTTCACTCTATCCAGTTTCCACCAACATGACAAAGCTGTTAATACCTTTTAGGCGCCAATTAGATGTTGAGATACTGAATAAGAGTTGCTACTCAGGCTGCTCTATCCCTTCCTTCCACCTATTTTTAGCCGTCTCACAGCAGTGGCACTGACATTCAGTCAGTTATACTGTCTGCCAGTCTTACACTCTGACCCTGATCGAAACTTCTTACATGAATTCCTCAGAATTTTTGTCCAAATAGTTAGAATTGTCATAGAATTAATTTTTAAAGACTAAATTGAGTAGTTTTCTGTTTAGTGTCATAGATCAATCTCAACTATGAACCAGTGGGATATGACAGGGTTTTGCATGTATTTCTTTAAGATGTTGTAATGTTTAGTAGGGTTGCACAATATATTGAATAAATATCGATATTGCAATAATGGAGTGTGCAATATTCATATCGCAAAGATGTGCATTTATTTATTTATTTTTTTTCATGAACTTTCTGTTTTCCACACCTTGGGGTACCAGAGTGGTTTTCTCTACCACTAACATGATAGTTTTTCTAGCAAAAAATTAACTAATGCTACTGCTGCTGGTTGAATACAAATTTATATGTTATCAACATTGAAAAGATGTGAATATTTTCAGAGCACAACTTTGGGCAAGGCCTCAACACTTATATTTACAGATTTTATTTGTATATGCAGTATTTACCAAATCAGGCATCAATGGAAAATAGTTTAGTTAAAGCTCTTCCATGGTGGTACTCTGACACATTAGTTATTATGAAATACATACATACCATTTACACATTGTTACATGTGAATCAAATGACCAAATATTTGACTGAGTTTGTGTCTGAAGGTCTATGGTAACAGTATCACCAGGTTCTCCCACAGAATTGTGTCATTAATTGTAGTAGTACAATATTTTGTCTTAAATTATAAGTAACTGAGTAAGCACACAAACATTTGTCTCATTTTAACATAGTTAAGGAAAATTTTACTGAGTAGACAAAATTGGTGCTCTTTCGGTGAACAAAAAAATATCACAATATTTTCATTATCACAATGTTGTACACCCATATCGCATATTGTGAGTTTTACCAATATTGTGCAGCCCTGATGTTTAGTCTTAAAACATCCTCACATTGTGTAAATGTGCCTGACAAAACTTAAGATATGTCAAACTAGTTAGTAACAAAAGAATTACATGTGTCAGTGGTATTTTGGCCTTAACTTATGTACAGACATTTGAACATTTTAGTAAAATTACCCATATGTAACACTGTAAATATTTCAATTCTGCTGAGCCATTTTCTTTCTCAGTTTGTAAAAGGCTGCACAGCTTTATTAACTTACTGTTGGAGCCATAGATTTTATGTTGTTTTTTTTCTCTTGACTCCTTTTCTGTATCCCCATTCTTCTTCCCCCTGCCGTCTCTCATCACTGCTCACTGTGCTTCGTCTCTCTCTCCTTGGTAACCGTAGCTATGCAGCAAGGTGTGGGCGTGGCTACTCTCCCTGAGAGTCTCTCTGATTGGCATACATTTTGGCTTTGTATTTTTTATCTGAGATCAATTTGGCTCTAAAATTTTGCAATTTTGTCCGGTATACCCCAGTAAGCAAGTTACCAACATCTCATTGGCCTTTATTCTGTGGCCCTGAATAAGTCACTCAGCATGCTGTTGCGGGTTGCTGATCTAATGACTGCTGGTCTGCGATGCTTTCCAGTCAGCTTTTCCCCTGCAGCCTTAAATGCTGGCGAGACTGCACCCCTTTGCTCCCTACTGCTAAAACCTTGCCTGACTGAGGAGGATGGGTCCCATGGGTGATGGGTTGAAATATTCCCATCATCCCCATCAACTCCCTGTCCCTCTCCAAGTGAATCTGGGTCAGACCTTGCGTGACGGACAGCCTACCATCATCACCACTCAGACACACAAAAGGGAAAGGCCAAGAGTTGGAGAGTGCTGGAGGGGGATGGAGGGGAGGGGGTTGATTAAGAGAAGAAGAACAGAGTGCTTTCCTCACTTCTCCCTCTGGCAGGATGACAGGATCGGACATTTCTCCCATGGGTGCTGCCTTTGACACATTCACACTCTGCCATCATCCTTGCAAGTGCAGAGGTAGCTCCAGACACGCACGCACATAATAATAATATCAGAGCTGTGTGCCAGGGGAGTGAGTAAGGCGATGACGATATGAGGTGTTGGTTCTCTTTTGTGTTGCCGTCTTGGAACCGGGTCTTCTCAGGGCTTCTAAGTGCAGGCTCTCATTTGTACGATTCTCACTCTAATAGCCTTGACCTGTAACCATTCTGCGGTTCACTGCACGGACTGTCACCGTCGTGATGTTGGGATGACAAGGGCACACGCTCCACTCTATTTCTGGGCTGTCAACAGATGACAGAGGTCACAGTCAGACTGAGCCTCCCTGTTTTCCTCAATTCTTTCCTGCCTCTCTCCTACTTTGTTTCTCAAATCCCCATCTTGTATTTAACAAATTATTCATTTGATTTCTTTTTCATTTCATTTGAAATGGCTTGCCTTTTACCCTCGCTTTGGCACACTCCGCATGCTTCTCATTCTGTCTGGCCAGTGATATTGATGTGCAGTCAGGTAGAGGAGACAAATAAAGTAAATGTCATGTCAGGCTGCACCAGTATCTGTGCACAATAGTCATGGCACGGTGACATGCAATGTCAGGTGTGGGAAAATAAGCCATCCACAGCCTGAAACCAGCAAGGAAACAGAGAGGAAAGTTTGAGTTGCAAAAAGAACAGAAGATCAATCGTATGGAATTATTTTGGCAAGAGAAAGAATTATATTGACAAAAAAACAAGCATTTTATCGACAGTGCTGTCATGGCGAGTCAGCCATCATATTAACCTACCTAATTTCCTTTCAAATTGAGATCAGATGAGTCATCACGTCAGCAGTTTTTGTGCCTGTAGTGTTTTAACCATTTGTTCACAGGAGTAAAAAGTGTAGATTAGGGATGGGAAGCGCACTGGTAGTGAATGAAAAGTTTGGAATAATATCGTGATGCATCGGTTATTGAATGTTCGTATCGATAAAATCGGATTCGTTCAACAGAATATATTTTTACTTGCATTTAAAAGTGTTACTATTTATTTGGGTAAAGTTTTTTTTTTCTGTAGACCCACGTTTACATGCGCTGAGGATTCGCAGATGTGTACACTGACTGTACACGACAGTATGAGCTCTGGACACATTCCCAAACAACCCGACTCCGTGAAGACCGGACCTGGTCACGAATGCTGCCCATGGATACGAACTATACTATACTAATATCTGTGTCTGAATCTTACAAAACATAGCAGGAGGAGACCACATGTGGTTTATGAATGTGTACTTTTTACTATATCAATTGTACATAATTATGACGTACACAATGGAGCTACTTTCTTAAATAGTGATGTACATATTGAAAAGTGCATCCCAGAATATCTTGCACAGGTGTCTCTTAAAGTGACAGAGCCTTTTTCTGTATTATGTACATTACAAATACTAGAATGATTCAATGAGGGAGCAAGAAGTTGCACATGAGAAACATGCAGAGAAACAACTTTGGAAACACAGATTTAAAGGGGGCGTCCTAAATAAATTGGACAAAAAGCCACTTTGTGAAAACTCATGGTTTTATTTGATAAATAAATAATCATCTCATTAAATGTCACTGCATATTCTCTTATAAACTTAATGTGTTGAATCAGAATGGGCTTAATTGCTCTGTATCATAATTTGGGTGAATCATGTCATATTGCATCGTGAGATGCCATACACCTATCTTTAATATATCAGAACAGAGATGCTGTATCGAGATGCGTATCATATTAGCCTTCCAACTAAGATTCCCATCCCTAGTATAGAGACATGCTCCTATGTCTATGTGAATTGAGGTGTTTCCCATCATCTCATGACAATTCCTGCATTTTTCATTCATCTTGTTATATATAATGCAGGGATTTTTTTTTACAGTATACGTTTTTTTATGTCAAGCCTTTCATTTGTCATGAAAAACTATGACACACACACATACACACACAAAACATTGGCACACATTATCATTGGATACTGTTCTGTGTTTTCCTGAGGACGCTCTAATCTCATGCATGAATCTCTTGGGTGTCAGCTTCATGGCAGCTTCTCTGCACTAACCTGGGAATCAGATCTCCTGTTTGATATTCAATGTGGTGAATGAGCCTATCAGGGTTCAGTAGAGCACCGTGGAGACCAATAGGGCTTATGGAGACAGATGAGAAATCTACCAGTGAGCAGGATTAACCAGGATAGATGGCAGTTGTTGATTGGAGTCTATTAAATCTGACCTGCTGAAGGTCTAGATGGCCAAAGGATAGGGAACCTCCAAAGCTGCTGCAGAATTGATTTGTTCAATAGTCATCAGAAAACAACACATCACAAATTTACTTATTTTGGCTTCATAAGAAAGCGCTTTGAAAGAGTCACAATTCTTAGATGTTTAATTGCCTGCCCGAAGCACAAATTGATCACGAAACCTTTAAAAGGTCCATGTCTAGACACACTGGAGTTTCTTTTCAAAGGTTTTCTGTAGTTTTTGTTGTCAAACAGACAGCGTTGTTTGAACTAGTAAATGAGGGTTCCTTAAAAGACTATGCACTGCAAGCCAAATGCCATTTATATGATACTAGCCTTTCTCTGTAAAGCCATGGACTCACTATAGGGGCTGGGCTTTAGGTGTGCAGATGATTGCCTCAGTTCCAGAGCTCGAGCAAGGCTGAGCACAGGGTTTCAGGCTGAGGGTTCCTCTTGGATCTTTCAGGCTTAAAGTAATAAATCCACACATCTCCCTTGACATAGGCCAGGATTACTGGTTCTGTGCCCACCTGTTAACATAGGACTTCCCTGGCTTGCTTTGCTGTTTAGAAATAACTGACTGGTACATCTCCGTTTTTCCATGCACAAATAAAATCTAAAAAAGGAACAAAAACATCTAAACCGTGAACTTATTTGTTGCTTCTACTGTAATGGTAGACCATCCCCTGGGACATAACAGATCTGAGAGTCTAAAAAGGTTTCTTAAGGAAAGACAAAATACAAGCTTGATCCACTTTGTTTGTGTGGATCAGTGTATGTGTGCATGTGTTTTTAGACAGGAAATGAACACAGTTTACACTTTCATTCAACAATTTAAGAAAGTTACAAGAACGCCAAGAACAGGTTAGAACTGACAGTGGAGATAGTGACAGGACAGCTTCTGGAGTATTAGTCATATACAGGAGTCAGGAGGGTGTATGGAATAGTCTGCTAAAGCTCCTCACACTACATTACAAACATTAGGGCATTTACAAATCGGTAATTAATAAATAAAGTAGCCTTTTTAATGTGAAATTGGCACATATTAAAATACTAGTGCTGCACTAAAAGCCGGATGCAGTCATCAATGTATACGAAGAATACCATTATGAGAGAGAAAGCAGGAAGCATCTATTTAATAGCCGATGTATATGTATAATGCATTAGTTTTAAATGAAAACTTTATCAGCCTTTCAAATGAAAAAGCTTACATTCTGTTTTTAAAGGTGGTGTTTAAAAACCATACAAGGTTCATTAAAATATATAAAAAATAAAGGCAGCTTTTCACAGCTCTAAATGAAAAACGGTGACCTTAAAACAGCAATAATAGAATTGAACTGAAGTAACAACACTGCAGATTGTTGTTCAAATAGCTACTAAGCTTTCAATTATTCAAAAACTCAGTCTAACTTAATGGTTTGATCATTGTAGGGCTGATGCTTTGTTTGCTACGGCCTCAGGTGTTTACAGAATTTATAAACTTGTACATGCACAATCAAAAGACTGCAATTTTTCTTGTTTATTGAGGCATTTTTTTTGAAAATAATACATTTTTACACTTGGCTATGCATCTAAACTCTGACATGTTTTTCCACGACTAGTTGCTTAACATTATTAAACACACGAAGCCTTGTTGTGTTTTTACATGTTTGCTTCCTGTAGCAAAGCAACGATTAGCTTTAGTGGTCTGTAGCGACGTCTAGGTGGGTGAACCCTCACATGCGTCATAGAAGAAAAAACATCTCAATCACGTCTTTATCATTAAGTCAGTCTAGTTTTCATTTTCAGTCCTAGAAGTCGCAACTTTCTTTGCCATCTTCACAGCTGGAGATGGAGTTATAATGCTATACTTTTTTTTTAATGAGGCACAGATCCTTCACAGTAGGCAAGTTTACTGCAAATGCAGGACTGTGTGGTCTCTGGAAGGTAATCTAGCACCATAACGAAGTAGCACTTAATACCAGTTAGGTAGAGTTATGCACATGAACACAGCTAACAACTCCGTTTGTGTGAGTGCACAGCAAATTGAAAAGAGTAACATTGTTAATGTCATTGATTTTTTTGAGGAGAGCAGAGTTAATTATACTCTGAATAGAGTTAAATCCCACATATTTAACTCTCTGTTACAGTGACCTCAACACTGCTTGGTCAGCTCTGTAACTCTGAACCAGGCTGTGACCCTGACAGTGTTAAGTCACCCCACCCTCATCTCCCATGCACCGACAGAAGCTTGTGGATTTTGGGTATGTTGTCTGTTTATGGTCTCTTTGTCTGTGCAGGGGTTCAGCTGTGGTGTTGGTGTAAATTTGGGTTAATGTGTGCATGGTCAAGTTTATTGACCTTTTTTGTATTTGTTTTTTTAATTTGTGTTGAGGTGCACCATGAGTGAAAGCCATCAGCCCAACAATATCTTACCTCTTGTCAATGTGTTATCCACTATTTAAACTTCAAACTTTTCAAAATAAAAGTAATGGTATCTTGTTAAATTCACAAAAGCTAAATTCTCCCTAATTTTTTACCCACTGTGTAAAAAGGTTTAAAATGTAAACATGTTAATGCACGTTTTAAAATAAATGTATTTCAAGCAATTTAGACTGCATTATTTCAGCAAACATTATTTTAAAACTTAACCAGAGAGTGAGCGTTAACATTTAATTTTACTCCTACTGTTGAGAAAGATAACAGTGGTCAGTGTTAAGAAGTGCTAATTTTTCAACTTCAAAGAGAGTCAATAGGTAACACTACATTAGTGTTAAGATCCCAACTCTCCAGAAAGAGTTAAATTAATGTTTTGTGGCGTGGACCCATATAGACACTTCAAAAGTGGTGAAATCAACTCTGACAGTGTTAATTTGAGTATTTTGATTTTGCTGTGTGGAAGTGTTAGAAATAGAATTGGAAAATAATTTGTATATAAATGCAATTATTGCTGAATGTGATATTAGTTGTTGCCTAACTGGTTATTAATATAGATTTCTTGTTTTACAGATCTCAGGATTATGTCTTTACCTCATTGTTTGACTTTTGCCTCGCAGCCATTTTGTGTTTTGACGGTGCCACCAGGTTAAATCTATAACTTGATTCTTCTCATTAAATAAGCTCCTGGAGTCATTTGTGGTAGGTCTGAGAAATAATACTGTTAGAAATTTTAAAACAAAGAGAGAAAGGAGAAAGAAGACATTTTAAAACAACTTTATTCAGTTCTGATGGCTTGTTCAGTCTGTGTAGAAAGATAATAAATCAATAACAAACTTCCCCAAATCCCTCAGGCCTGTTCGTGCACTGTGACACTGCAGCCATCGGAGGGCACTGTTAATTCTGGAGTTAAAAAAAAAAAAATGCAGGCCTTTTTGTAATGAAGCACAACTGTGTTTTGCAATTAGAACATTTAGTTTTGCTCTAAAGTACAGGAGTGGAATCTGAAAATATTTTGTCAGCTCTTGATTGTGAGATGCCCTCTTCTGCGGTGAGGCTATGCAGATTTCAATCCCAGATGGCTGCACTGTACTTGCAGCCAGCCAACAGACAGCCTCTCCACCCACACTTGTGGCTTTGTGCAACATCAGACCTGACCTGCCACACACACATTTTGAGTACTTTATGCAAATGCGTCATATACTTTAAAATGTATACTGTGTGTACGCACATGTGCTGTATATAGACCGAAATTATTCTGTGAGACATGTAGGCTGTTAGTCCAAACTGCGGTTTTACTTTTGTATTCAGTGTTTTTCCAAGTATTTGATTACTATTAAGTCAGTCTCTCAGTATCTGAAAGGGTCTAACATCTGATAGATTGCTGTCAAAACATCAAGTGGAAAGTGGAAATCAAGTGGAAGAACACCGATTTATTAGTTTCAGAGAACTGACTTCAATTCAACAATTGTCTTTGTCAGATGAAAATGATTCCTTTGGCTGCTGGTTTAAGTGGTCTTGGATTTGGAGAGATGTAAGTTTGTTGACTTCTTGGCAGGTATGGCGGTGCATAGATCTTGTCTTGTTTAATTGGATAAGCTGTGCAAATCTTTAAGCAAACTTGGAATACGATCTTAGGGGATCATTTACAGACAACCTCACTCTCAGTAGTGATCCACATTAACAGTGATGTCAGTTATAATTAAGACATAGATTACCAAATTTGATTAAAGAGCCTAATGTTTTACAGCTAATTTCATCATAGATCAGAATGTTCTGATTAGAATAAGAAATTGAGCGTACAAAATGTCATTTATTTTAAAACATGCTGGGTCTGTACATACAAAACCGAAAAAGTCTCCCCTTTTCAAGTGGTTAAATATTTCTGAACAGTCAGTTCTATAATGTGAGGGAAACTGACTCATGGTTTATATTACACTATTGTGGGTTGATGGTTGACACAGAGCCAGGGATGAAGAGCCCAAATTAAATTCCATCAAGGGCCCCCAGAAGGCCTGGGGCTGCCCTGCTGAGCAGAGGGAGAGCAGAGCATAAACTCTCCAATTCTCTCCATAAAACTGACATACAAGCACACAAATAGTATCAGAGTTACTTCTACTAGCTATTGTATTTCTGCTTGTTTAGCTCCAATTTAACAAGTCTTAGCTCTCCCAGTGCCTTGTACGATAACCTTGGTCCTTTCTCATATGGTATTCTCCATTCTTACAGAGAGTATCATGAGAGTATTATGGGAGTGTTATGGGATGGCCGTGGCTCAGGATTAAGCGCAGGCCGTCCTATAACCAGAAGGTTGGCGGTTCGGTTCCTGCTCTGTCCTAGTCATGTGCTGTTGTGTCCTTGGGTAAGATACTTCACCCACCTTGCCTACAGTGTGGCTACTCACACTGGCGTAATGAATGTTCGGTGGTGGTCGGAGGGGTCGGAGGTGTAGATTGGCAGCCATATTTCCGTCAATGTACCCAGGGCAGCTGTGGCTACAAATGTAGTT
>JAPTGZ010000027.1:27372286-27383208 GCA_029814645.1 Fowleria isostigma | reverse complement strand
TCTATCTATCTATCTATCTATCTATCTATCTATCTATCTATCTATCTATCTATCTATCTATCTATCTATCTACTATCTATCTATCTATATCTATCTAAAAACAATGAAAACTGTAAAAGATGCAACAAGTTCATCATAACTTAGAAAATACAAGACAAACGTGTTGAAAAGATGAAACAAGATGTGCTTCTTCCTGTAAGGTATATATGTATGTAACTTATTTATGTAGCTCAGGTCACACAAATGTGTAATAGAGAAGGGCTCCAGAATTACAGTGATGCCATTTGAACCTATTTAGTACTTCCCCCCCCCCCCTCCTTTTCCTCTTGACACTGAGTCCTCCAATAACATGGAACCCATCCAAAGCCGTGTCGTAAAATTTTATTATTCATGTTCCTTCTTTGTTCCGTCTTTTGAGTGTTCAGTGACCCAGTCAAAGTGAGCAAAAGACTCCAGCGAAAAATGAAATGTGGCTAAACGTCTTGTCAAGAAATGCTATTATGTGAATAATACCTGTGCAAGGGAAACACATGGCATAAAGAGCTGAGTGAATTGAGACAATTATCACAATTATGCAAAATAAATGTTAACTTTATGAAGTAACTGCCTCATACTGACAGTATATGAGGCAGCTAATAATCTAGATTTTCATGTTGGAGAGCTGTTATTTTTGGGAATTTTAATTCAAGCAACATGACTATTTTTCTCTTTTGACGGCCCACTTGACAAAGCCAGACAGCTCCTCCGGTTGAGAAAGGCTGCCATAAAGTACAATGACATTTCCAAATGTTAAACCCATTTAAATAAAATGCTGTGAAATTCTGTGCCATGCTTGTTTCTGTCACAGCAACAGATGAACTCCAAACTCATTTTTTTTCAGTTTCACTGCTCTCCGCGCTGTTTGAGTTTGGCCCGTGGAGCTGAATTTTATCCTCTCTTTAACATTTCCCTTGTCTTCCAGCACCTCTCGCCTAGATCTGCGCTGGTATATCATTTAATCAGATGCAAGTGATGAATGAATTTCAGTTCGTAATGTAATTCACCACTGTGATTGATAACCCGTGGCCTGAATCTGCTAATCTGTCAACAGATGTGTTCCTGTGGGAGAGTGCTCGTTAGCTTAGCCTGTTGGCTCTGTCTGCAGCAAGACTGGCAGTGTGCTAATACTACAAAAAGCATGGCAGCAGGTCTGCAGGGAGTGGAGGCAACAAAGTACATGTCAGAGCCAGCTCAGTAATCCTGCCCTGTAAAGGAAGGAACCTTAGCAGTGCTGCTCCGCCAGCAGTGAGATCCCCTTATTTAACCAGCAGCAATGACAAGATTTAGTGGAAATTACACACCATTACATGATCATTAGGAAACCTTAGGCTTCCAATCTTAGCAGTACAAATCATGTTTCAGCTTTCTGTACACTGCAATGATATTGGACTAATCATAATCTTGTTAAGTGCATTATTTTGGTGCTTAAATGCTCTAATTATATACAAGAATGACTATATGTTTATTTCAAATGGCAGCAAATACAGGTATCTTAAGATTTTTATGTTCTTATTTGGTTTTTCTCATGATTAATCTGACTCTATGCATTGTACAACCACACATGTAAGATCTGTGTTTGAGGGCTGAATTGAGGGCTGGGGTGGAATGGGGTGGGCATGGGAAGGGAAGGAAAGGGAATAGAAACCCTGATTGTTACAACTAAAACATTGCAAGCGCTTCTATACTGTCAGTTCTATGTTTTGTATATGTCCATCTGCAATGTATGCTGCAAACAAAATGCACATCACTAATGAAAAACCCAATAAGAATTGTTGAAAAAAAATGGCACCAAATCCAATGGTTTCCCAAACTGATTTAAAGTCTTTTTCTTTCGTTGTCTTTATTCTGGTTTAAATGGGTGGCACAGTGGTGCAGCGGTTAGCTCTGTTGGTGCTAGGTCCTGGATAGGGCTGTACAATATTGGAAAAAACTGACATTGTCATTTTTTTTTAACCCTACGATATATATTGCAATATGAAAAGACACTTAGGAGGATATAATAGTGGTGTGTTGCCGACATAAATGGTCAAACAAATTAGTTACGTTACCTCTCATTGTGGCAACAGGTGCAAAGCACTATTGATAATGAACACGTGTCAGTATCATCCTTCTTCATAATTCCAGATAACTAACATTGGTTTTCTTTTTGGTACCATTGGTGATTTTTTTCTTGTTCGTTGCTCATTTTTCACTGTTATTACTACTAGTGACTCACTCCATGTATAGGCGCGTGGCCTGCTTCAGCAAACAGATTAAGAACGATTGTGATTAATGGATTGCTGTGTGCAGTATCAGGTACCCTTGAAATTAGATGAGAACATGTTGAGTTCATTTACCTCCTATGTTGCAGGACCTGCCATGTGACTACTGCGCACACATTGCGATGACGATACTCAAATAATATATCTTGCAGCTCTAGTCGTGGGTTCTCTGCAGGTTCTCTGGCTTCCTCCCATCGTCCATGCATTTAATAGATTATTTGGTCAATCTAAATTTCCAATACAAATGAATGAGAGTGACTATTGGTCATCTGTATATGTCAGCCTTGTGATGATCTTTCAACATGTCCGGAGTGTACCCTACCTTCACCCATTTTTGTCCACTTTCAGCTCTGGCATCCCCACGACCTTCACAAAGGCTAAGCAGTTTTGGAAAACAGACTGAAGGTTAGCTCAGTTAGACATTAAGAGTTTGTCATTCATTTGTCGGGCCTTATCTGACAAATTCACCTTTATTATAATAGACGGTAGGTCACCTTTTATTTAACTGTCGATTGACTCACCGTTGCCTAATCATTTTTATGTCTGTTCCACCTGCGGCGTTAGTTTGGTTATCACCCGGTGTAATTTAATCTTTAATTCACCCTGTTGGAATGGGGGGTGGTGGTGGTGGTGGGGGGGTTCTCTCATCCTGTGCACAAGAGTCACCCAAGTGGACATTTGATGAGATTTAGAAGTTGAAAGTTTTCGCAGTAACTTTAAAAAGACGTCCTGGATCAAACTGTCTATATGCTGTTTGTGAGTTTTGACACCTCTGGCTTTCCAGCAGCGTCTTGGCAACATGCCGGCAATAGGTTGTTGTGCAATCAACCTGATGCTGTCAGTGTGTCGGCCTCTGGGGGAGACAAACCGACAGAGTCTTTGACCTCTTCAGACTAAGCTTAATAACAACGTACTGTAACAAGAAGAAATGTTATCATATAGCATATGAATATCTGACTTTTTACTCTATTTTCTCAAAGCTAAACTAAATACAGTCAAATATATGTAAGTGTTTTTATTGCTAATAACTGTTTGATTGCTCTTTATTTAGCAGCTGTGATGAATGACCTTTGGAGATGATTAACAAGCTTTACTTACAGTTGAACATTCAGAATAGATTAAATAGATAATAGATAAGCTTAAGGGAATGAAACTCTAAGAGCAACACACTGGCAGAAATATACCCATGCAAAGGTTTAATGCAAAATATATAGGAAAACAGAATGAAAGAAAAAAGATAAACACTGAGACTCAGTGTGACATTTGCTAGAGGATATGAGAAAATACAATTCTGATGCAAGTAGGAAGGCTCATTTCAATCTGAAACAAAAGATGCAGTTTACTGATCCTGCACAGCATCATAATTTTACAGTTATACCAGCATTTTAGCTGCTCGTTTTTCACAACAATGCTCTGTTCATCTTTTTTGCATCATTATAGGACATTTATTATCCTGATGGAGCATCTCTGTGTGACTCACTGATACTGGCAATAGCATCTTATTTTTTTATATCACATATTAGTGAAGGACAATATGACCATGTACCACAACACTACACATAATTTTGTCAACTTACAAAATCATCCACCACAATTACATATCTAATAAAAGAAAACATCAGCCTTAGAGCTTTTGTAAGTATTTCAAAATTATGTGATCATATGAACTATGTGTATCTTGAGTACTGTAAATAAGCTAATAGAATTATAAGAGCATGGATGGGTTTTAAAAATATAAAAACACTGAAATGAAAGTTTCTTATAGTCTCCATAGAGCAGCAAAATCAGGCAAGAGGGTTGATCAGATATGGTGCTTTTTATGTCAAAAGTAATTATTTTTCATTTTTTATCTACTCAGGCATGAGCAAACCCAAAGTCCAACTTGTGCATTTTAAGGTTTTATTTTAATTCCTCTTTACAACATGTTCTAAAGTCCTGCCCCCATGTGACCTTACATTGGGAAAAAAAATGCATACAGTAAGACACCTAATTTTGGATTCCATTTGAGTTACATCTCCATTTACACATATGATAGATCAAATTGAAAGATAATGTTACAAGCTGAGGAAGTCACCGTTTGTGGCAAAGATAGTGAAGAAACATCTAGTTGTGTGTTAAGCAGCTCAATAGACTGTATGTTTCATCACCAACATCAAAATATCTGCTGTCTTTACACATTTTACCTCAGTTTGAGCTGACAAGGTATTAAAAGAGATGACAGGTCATAATTGCAGAGACAGTTACATTCCCCTCACCTCTGCTGTTTTCGGGTGCGCAGGCTTTATATTTGCATATTTGCACAATCACATAGTTTAACAGTTTTACAACAAACTGAGACTTTCTTCACTTGACTTCACTCCATCATTCATTATTCATTTTCTGAACCGCTAAATCCTCATGGATTTCGGGTCACAGATGTAGATATATCCCGGATGTGTTGCCAGTTCAGCTCAGGGCTGATGGGTGATTTACACTGACAGATTAACCTATTACATGCATGTCTTTGGACAGCAGGAGGAAGCCAGAGTACATGGAGAGAACCCACGCAGACATGGAGAGAACATGCTGATTTCACACAGAGCTGACCAGCATGAGATCCAGGACCTTCTTACTGTTAGGTGACAGTGTTAAGCACTGTGCCACTCACTTGTAAAATGATCTGCCAAACAACATATGCTTACATGATAGTATTATCAACCAAAATAAAAAAAACAATTTTGATCGATTGTTTTATTTTGAGTTTGTGCACTCTGTACAGTGTTGTTTCAGTTTCATAATAAAACAGAAAAGTATACATCCACATATTATATACACGTGTACACAATAATTCACCATTAATATACACCCCCAGTAGCCCAAAAGGGAGTGAGAAGAAGTAAAACTTATTTGCTCTCACCTTGTTTCATGTCTACATTGTATGGTTGCAATTATATCAGAGAAATTACTTGTAAACCTGCAAACATACACATATAAGAAGGCAAAGAAGGAGAAGAAGAAAAAAAATCAGAAAACACCAAATGACCTTCATAGCCCTTCATCTCCATATTGTTTCAAGACCATTTTCTTATATTTTGATTGTAACTGCTGTATATTACTATGGCATTGCTTTAGTTGAACCTCCAAACTGTTCCACAGCCGGACCCCACATACAGACACACAAAAGGATAATATGACCATGTACCACAATACTACACATAATTATGTCCACTTACAAAATCATCCACTGAAATTATGTATCGAATGAATGAAAACATCAGCTTTCATAATTATTTCAAAATGATGCGATCATATGAACTATGTGTATCTTGAATTCTGCAAATAAACTGATAGAATTATCAGAGCATGGATAAGTTTTAAAATACTAAAACACTGAAATGAAAGTGTCTTATAATTCTTGTAGAGCAGCAAAATCAGGCGAGAGAGTTCTCACTTCCTTGACCTTAAAGTTACCACACCCCCTCAAGTTGTAACCTCCCTCTCATTCAGTGAAACACTTTTGAATGTTAGCTGGTAATGTTTTTTGACTTGCTCAGAGCAAGATTTGTGCATTACAGAAACTGACTAAATCAGGGAGCTTGAATAGTTTTGAATTTTTCTGCTCATTTTTGGAGTTTGAAGAGTGGATGCATTGAACATTTATCAGTGTTACCCCATATTACAATACCATAAGTTAATTACAGCAACACGAGACAGCAATACAATATGTAGAGAACATTATAATGTAGGAAATCCTGTGGTTATTATGAAAACATCTTTGAACAGTCTCTCACTATTGACTGTAATGCTGTTTTTTTTCCTCTGAAATAAGGTCCATGGGGCACTACTGGAAGGGGCGGGGCCTTGACTCCCCCTTCAGGATCCATAGACTGAACACAGCCTGTCAATCTCCCCTCCTGACTTGCTTGCAACATCCGCAAAAGCAAGCGAATCCCAAGAAATCAATAAAAGGCAGCATTATGTTAAACATTCTAGACACAACGAGTTCCGTTTAATGTGAGTCCAATGCAAAACACAAAAGAGTTATTTTTCTTTTTTAGTTTTTCCAACAGAAAGCTATTGTTTCTTAAAATGGACAAATAGACAAATAGCCTTTTGTAAAGTGATCTGTCATGTCTTCCACACCCAGATAATTTATTCAGCACCTCTTTCTTTATCAGTCAGTCAGCGCAGCCCACTGAAAAACAATGTTGTCTGGCGTGGAGTTTGCAGCTCAAACCAGACACACAAGGGCACGGCGCTCACACAGTCACTCGGGAGAAGATTTACAGTAGAGCTCCCTTACCGCCTTCTTGCTCTGGCTTTGCCCCCTCCTTCATAATAACCCTGCTCATCTCATGAATATGCAGACGCTCTGTGTATCAGCTCAGATAGAGAGGGCTCCTTAAATCTTTCGTTTATGTCCGCAGATTTTCTTTGCCGCTTAAGCTACCCGAAATTTCACCCCATCAATCATTTTTCAGTCAGCGGGTGCTTTGCGGCGCCATGTGTGCCAGCGTTCCATTTGCTGCTCATGTGGCTGTACGTCCATGCATGTGTTCTTCTTTTAATAATACAGGAACTATGGGAGAGATAATGACCTATTAGACCTGAGTGATTTACTGTGGAGTCCTTGGCAGCCTTTCCAGGGTTATCGCTGTTACCGGTGACCTCTACCTGAGTGTTTGTTTTTTTTTTCTGCCTGCGTTCTCATTCTTATTAACTGTGTCTCCCCCTGTCTGTCAGGGGAGGAGGTGCGATGCCTGGAGGAGTTGGACTTTGCTTTTAAGAAGCGCTTTCTCAGCTCTTTCTCATGCTGTTCATGGTGTGGACAGGGAGAGGTAATGCACTGATGTGTGAGGAAGATAAAAGGACAGCTTGCAGCTTCTTTCTGAGTTTTATCCATTTGTCTCAGTCAGAGTTTGGCCTGTTTGCATGAAAGACTGTCCCGTTTAACCCTCTGGGAAAGTCTGGCTTTTGTTGCTGTGCCTCACTCTGTCTGTGCTGTTTCTTTGTTCCAATGCTCTAATGTATTGTCAGATGTCTCCATGTTTAGAATGATGTTTACTATATGAAATGCAGCGGACTGTAGCATTATACACAAGCCCGATTTCCCCTTGAGAGAAATTATCTTTTTTTTTGGTTTATTGTACTTTTTCTATCAACTATGTTAAATATAGTTGTAAAAATTGGAAGAAGGTGACATTGGGGTTATAGTCATTGGACAGTACTGCAAAAAAAATGCTATGATGAGTCTATTTATTTGGCTATCGAGGATTTTCTCATATTAAGAGTAATATAGTTAATATAGCATTAAACAATTATCCTTAAATGAGTCATATTTTGCTTTTTAAAATGGAATTATGGATTTAAAAATATCTTCCTGTGGTTTACAGACACCGTAAATGCTATGCTTGGGTCTGAATTATTCATTAATTCAACTCCGCAGGTCACATCTTCAACCCTATTTCTGAGTAATGACAGAGGTCGTTTTGAGCACTGGCCCTTTAAATGCAAATGTGCTACTTCATACCCCACCCCCTCCAGGTTGTTGACCATACTGCTCTGACTTGTGTTCGTTACCAACAACTGAATTTTTTTTGGTAATTGGCTCCAAGTTTGGACGTATTTTTAGTATGGACTACAACCGCTGCTGCTGACAAACTGACAAAATTATGGCGTACTCGGAAAAATGTTTGTCGAAAGTCTTGACCCTGTATGGGCAATTGTCATTACTAACTAGTTATAGACGTAACAAATTAAAAAGGAAATAAAATGGATTCTAAAATTCCACACAATTTTTGCTAAGTTAATATAAAGATACACAATATACACAAATAAATGTACCCAAAACTAATAAAAGTGGGTTTAGCAAAATATGGCCCCTATAAAACTGACAGCTAATCTTTAAATCTGACACTCACAGGTCTAAAAAAAAATCCAGACACAATAAATGCCATGTTTTCTTTGGAAATCTTTGCCAGAAATTTGTCAGATTTGTAATTAATCTTTAGCATTTTATCATAATGAAGATGGGAATGAGTGTAGATGCCATAATGTCATTAATGGGTGGAGGAGTTCAGGTATGAGCTTTAAAAGTAGCTTAAACATCAGTGGCAGAAACATTTGTCGCAGAGAAATGTAAATGTAAGGGTAGCTGGACTGAAACATGTTTAGACTGGTTCGAGGGAATATCTATGATGTATCTGTTGTTTTCGTGAACGTAAGGTTTTATATTTGACCGAAAATTCCTTGAAAAATGTCTTAATGGTATGAATAGTAATAATTCCTCAAACCTATATGGTAGTTACCCTGTAAAGATAATTTAATAAATGGTTTGTTTGTTCTAAGTGTTATCCAGTTTGTAATGTTTGGTTTACTGTATGAGAATATAGTGAACACTCTATTTTCAGTTGCATTCCCAATATTTACATATAGCTAATGCACTAAATATAATAACAGGATTAATTCACATGAAGGCAGTTTCCCCAGTCCCAGGTGATAGGTATTCATAACTTGCCATCACAGTCATCAGAATTCTTTGTGTTCATTTTGCGAGGACAATAAAAGCCTGTTGGATGGTACCACAGGTGACTCTGTTTCCCAAATGCAAAATCAGTCTTTTATGCTTTGTTTTGTTTGCTGCTTTCATCACTGTGCTCTCTGGCTCAGCAGTGCACCGCATCGTGCTGCTCTGCTGAATCCACCGAGATTAGCTTGAAAGCACGGCGGGCACTTGTCTCATATAGGAGTACCTCCATCTCCGAAAGGTGCAGGATTAATTTAGCAAATACAGATAAATGTTTGTGTTTGTTGTGGAGACATATTGTCGTTCCTGTGTGTTCAACTCAAATAATTTTGGAATAGACAGAAAGACAAGTGGAGGAACACTTGTGGACTGGAAGTAACTGAGGGTCGAGATAAATTAATGCAACCTCTTATCTATCAAACCAGGAGGGGTACACACAGAGAACTTTTCATGATGCTATACTCTTTCACTCTACATTTTTTTTATTTTTATTTATTCATTTTTTGACAGGGACAATGCAGTCAAACTTAGTTACAGGCTTGCAGCTGATGTAATGCATATAGTTTATAGCTAGTGCTAATTTTCAACTCCTGTCCCTGGTTTGGCTTTTTCTATACTACATTATATTACAATTACATTACATTACAATTTATAGTAAAAAACCCCAAAACAAAACAGAAAACAAAAACACTGTTCTATATAAAAACACAATTAAATTGTATATAATTACTGCAGTGCATTCACATAATATAAAACACTCATTCACTCACTCACCTACATATAATTAGCGCTATTTACAAATGGGTACAGTTTTGTTTTTCTTTAGCCAAGATTTAGTTGTGGTAGTGAACACTTTAAATTCAGAAATGGATTTTATTTCTAGTGATGGTGAATTCCAGAATTTAGAGCTCTTACAGGACGGTCCGCTTGTTGTTTTGCAGAATGCGATGTTGCAGTTTTGGTTTGAGCAGCTTCTGGTCGCTCTGTTGCTGTTTTTCAGTAAATTGGCAGAGTGGCTCAGGTGCTTAGGTGTTTATACATTTAAAAATTAATTTGCGAAAACATAAATCACTAAAGCTTTCAAAACTTTGTAGATTATATTTTTTTAGGATATGGCAATGATGATACCACATTACTTTTTTATCCATAGTTTTTGGGGTTTGATTATCCAGTAATCCAATGTGTTTGGTGGCAGTGAGAGAATCAGAATCAGAATTAGAATTGCCTTTTTTCGCAAAGTATCTCTAAGAATCCAAGGAAATTTACTTCGTTTTTAGATTATGAACTCTCTGAACAATATGACAAGTAGGGCTGCACATTCAAAAAAATTGACATTGCAATTTTTTTTAACCTTGTACCTTATATTGCAATTTTCTTCTTTGTTTTCAGTAATTTTCTTCTTCATTTTTGGAGATTTCCTTTGTCATTTTCTGTGATTTTCATCTTTGTTTTCTCTGAATTTTTTCATTTTCAGTGATTTTCTTCATTTTTGGTGATTTCCTTCTCGGTTTTCAGTGATTTTTCTTCATTTTCTGTCATTTTCTTCTTCGTTTATGGTGATTTTCTCTTGTTTGTTGCTCATTTTTCAATGTTTTTCAATGTTGTTACCAGCAAATGTGTGTCAGGTACCTTTAAATTAGATGAGAACA
This sequence comes from Fowleria isostigma, assembly GCA_029814645.1. Taxonomy (NCBI): domain Eukaryota; kingdom Metazoa; phylum Chordata; class Actinopteri; order Kurtiformes; family Apogonidae; genus Fowleria; species Fowleria isostigma. Next base: position 27,372,754 of record JAPTGZ010000027.1, on the reverse strand, counting down.
CGCTGAGTTCATTTACCTCCTACAGTGGAGGACCTGCGATGTGAGTACTGCACACATGTACATTGCGATAACAACGCTCAAACAATATATTATGCAGCTCTAATGACAAGTACTAATAACTACAACTAAAACAGACTTTAAATAAGTAATAATTAAAATAAGTCAAATATGTAAAAAAAAAAAAAAAGACTGTGTACAGAAGTGTAAACATTTAACTGAGCTAGTGCAATTTTTTTTTTGATATGTGCAATAGATAAAATATGCAAAGAAGAGCGGATAGGTTGAGGTAGAACATGACGGATATGAATTATTGTTCTGTTATAGGTTTAATTGTTCATTAGTGTGATGGCTTTGGGGAAGAAACTGTCCCTGTGTCTTGATGTTTTGGTGCACAGAGCTCTGTAACACCGACCAGAGGGGAGGAGTTTAAACAGTTTATGTCCAGGGTGTGAGGGGTCTGCAGAGATG
>JAPTGZ010000027.1:27349023-27370232 GCA_029814645.1 Fowleria isostigma | reverse complement strand
AAAAGAAAACTCCTTCCTGCAGAGTGAGCATAATACTTGGGTTTTGAGTTTTTTGTACTCATATTTCCATCCAGAGAACCATCGTGTAGTTTAGCAACTTCCATCTTTACGGGTTGGTTCTCCTATCTGTCACCACCGGATCAACTGCCCAATTGCGCATGTGCAATGGTAACTCTACTTGGACAAATTGCCTGCAATGCGTTGGCAAAGACTTTCAGAGTCATTCTACGCTGCAGATGGGTTAATTGTGTTACAATTTTAAATGAGCTTAATCATGATGCTAGATTAATCTGAATTAATTTTGACATCCCTAATATAAATATATGTACATTTTTAGCATAGTGAACTTACATTGCTTAAAATGGCAGTAATCTTACACACAAATCAAAAGTCACAAAACATTTACAGAAAAGTAAATGTGATTTAGTGTAAGAGCAGAAAATGCTGGTAATGCTACACAGTGATTAACAGCAGTAATGGCTGATTTATGTACTGTATCCCTCCCCATGCTAAGCTATTTTTTCAACCTGTGACTTCCACTCAGTGCTGCACCCTGTCGAGATCAGAGGTCCAGGAACTTCTGTCAGAGACGGTGCGGTGCTTTGAAGTACCTCTGCATGCAGGCAGGCATGAAGCCTCCACGCTTTCCAAACATCCCATTTTCCATCTACCGTCTTTTAAACTCTATTACTTTCACCTGTCTCCATCTAGGATCTTATTGAAAGTAGCGTCCGCCTCCCCAGTGAGGTAAACCGAGCAGCGCTGATGTAATGAGGTGTGGCTAGAGTATCTTCTTTTTCACACCTAGTGGCAGCCGTGTGCTGACTGACCTGGTTGCACAACAGCCTATAATTAAGAGGCTCTCTCACTTGCTACTGGACTGCTGTTATTCCAAAAGACAGCCTGCTTTTACCAAGATGACAGGTGAAACAAAGAGGTGCATTATGCCTGGTGCCCCCACCTATTCCTCCTCTCATTCACTCTGTCTTTCTCTGTCACACTTCCCATCTCCAGTTGAACACACACACATATTTGTTGATTCCAGCTGCAGACAGTCCCAAAGATGTTGCTGTGCAGCTATAATATGTTCAAATTGTTTGAGTGAACACCTTTGTGTATTAACAGGTGCTGCCGGATCCACATTTATGCTGTAATTTTAACTTGGCTGCATTCAGCGTTGCCCGGGGAAACAAAGTTAGAAAGCAGGGGATTGGTGTGTGAGAAAGGGGCAGATAATGGTTTGACAGAAGAGAACACATGCCGCTTCTTATATGTGTTTTAATATGGCCTCTAACCATTATCACGATATATTTAGGCTACACAATATATATCTCAGTATTTTGAAATATTCTATACATCATTGTGTAAATGTTAAATTCAATGCTTTAATGCATGACATTAAATATTACACAGAGATAAATGTTGATGGGTTGATGCAGGATAGAGTCATAAAAGTATTAGTGGTGATGGCATTAACAAAAAGATACAAAAAACATCTTTCAGAGTAATTTATTTATAAATATGTTTTTTTTTATGTGTCTGGCAAAGGCTGTGAAATGTCCACAAACCCCTTCAACTGTACAGCCTATAATGAATAAGTAATGCCAGATAATATCATTTTCAGAAAAACCCATAACTCTCCAAATGTCTACGCTGATACCTGTTTATCAAGAGAAACGTCTGCTATTTTAACCTGAAGGAATGGATGTTGTCATTTGCCGTTGGTCCCTTAACAGTCCGCATACTGCTGCCTCAGATTCTGTTCATCCATTGCGGTTTCTGTACATTTTGAATTAAATGACCGCAATTTCGTGAAAACCAGCAGTTGTGACAGATTGATCTGATGTGTTTGTGTCAGTGATATCTGTGTGAACGTCGTTGATTTTGTTTGGATGGTGCTATTTTCTTGAAGTGGGAGAAAAAAATGAGTGAATGTTGAAAAACAACTGGACTTCACCCTTTATCATAGACAATGGATTTTCAGGTGGTGAAATAGATAACCATTTTTTGTTTAACATCATCCTTAAGAAACCCTAACCACTGCCAAATAACAGAGCTGATGCTGTTTTACTTCGGAACAATATCATCTGCCTCCTCTCTGCTCTTTCCATGCTGTATTCACTGTTTCCTGAACGTGAATGTGCGGCAGACAGTTTTCTGGATGGGTGGGGGAGCAAGGGCTGTGAAAGGGCTGTGATGAGGGAACGGCAGAAGTGAAACTACTGCTGATGTTAATGTTTGATGTGTGCGATATAGTTATTTTATGTATTGTACAAGATCGACGCCACGATACGAGTATATTTGATATATCGCCCACCCCTAGTTTTAATGATCAAGAAGGTGCTCTCATCAGCTTTCAAAAAGCAACACATTGCACCTGTCTCTTTCAGTTTTTTGTGAGACAATCTGGAGCCTTTTGATTGAGCTGCTGGACATAATAACAGTCCGAAACAGACACGCAGGCTGACCTTCTTCTGATGGCTTGCTCTCGCTGCCCAGCCGTCAATTTCACCCCTTTTAACTCTCCTCTCCTGACATGGCACTGCCTCGGAGCTTTCAGAGATTACCTTAATGGAGAGGGAAGAAGTGAAGTGCACATGCCTACTGGGTTATGTGTCTTTCCACCTGGAGCCTCATCATTTTAAGTGTATTGCAAGCACAACTACTGAGAATGCTGAAAGGGTGAGATAAAAGAGATGGAAACAAAAGCACCTTTTTCAACTTAAAAGTCCCTTTTTTCCACTTTTATATGTCAGTAGTAGTAAATTTCAAGGTCTCTAAGACGGCACTCAGGCACTAAGATGAAAGTCACTTTGGCAGTTAGCTGTTCTTTTTACAGGATTAGCAGTGTTGTATGTATGCAGCAGTTTAAGCCATATTGAGAGTCAACAGCCAGCGCACGAGTTGTTGTCAGGGTGTTAACTTTACAGGCTTGCTATCCCTGTATTGCTGCAGGTGATATAGCCCCCAGCTGTCAATTCAAGGTGTATACATGTCGAACTGCATCCCCGGTGATAGTTGAGTTGCGACCTGCAGGGTTTTAGAGGCCCAGTTGGTGGTATTACAGAAGGTTATTTTTAATACTGCCATGTCCCTCTCTCTTTCTAGTTATTTGTTTTAACTGCTCCCATTGGAGAGTGCAGAGTTACAGTTGCCAACAGCCTTAGCTCCAGTCTGATTGGTTTATTTCTTGTTGCCTGGAGCCGTATAAGACATACCAGATTTGCGGTTTGCTGTTTTCACCTAATTTTACCTCTATCATTCTTCTCCACTGGTTAATATTCAGCAGGTCCTTCCACCTGTGCTGTCACAGTTGGCATCCCACAAGGAGCTCTGCCATGCTCGCTGTAAATTAGGTCGTGAATCAGAGGGATGAGCTTGCCTTGGCTTCCAAAACCATCTGCATAACGACCTTTTGGAGAAGACGCTGCACTATTCAGAAACTTAAACACTGACTCCCTCTAATATTAAACTCAGCGGGAGACCTCAATAGTAGGGATGCAAGGATTATAAATTTTGTTGGTACGATTATTACCTCTGCCAGGGAGGTTTTGTTTTTGCCGGCGTAAGTTGGTAACAAACCGACAAACTACTGGACAGATTTGGCTGAAACTTTCACGACATGATGGAAATGACACAAGGAACAATCGATTAGATTCTGGGAGTGATTCAACATTTTACTCCTGTCCAAATGTGCTAATTTGTTTCGAATGGGTCTCTCGTCTCCTCCATGAGGGTGTGGGCGGGGCTACCTGCGCTTCACTGAGCTGTGTGTGAGTGTGTATGTGTGTGTGTGTGTGTGTGTGTGTGTGTGTGTGTGTGTGTGTGTGCAGAAGGGGGAGGTGCCAGGTACGACAGCAGTGTGCTCTGTGCAGTCTGTCTGTCTGTGTCTGTTTGTCTGTTAGCAACTTTACGCAAAAACTACTGGATGGATTTTGAGGAAATTCCAGGATTTTTTTAAAGGATTCTTTAGCATTGGGAGATAGGACCATTTTTGGCATTTGCACATATAACTCCACAAAAAAAAAAAAAAAAGTCAGGGCACTGATACAATTTGTCTGAAGTTGATGTTCAATATTTAATTACATTAACTTATATATGTATAAATACTGTTATCATAATTAATACAAATATTTATTGATCCCCCATGGGGAGATAAGAGTAATAAACGAAAGTTTATTGTCATCAACTGTCATCCACTACAAATACATTAATTGATTTAAAAAAATACTTTGATAATTTGTCAAATTTTCTAACATGATGTAGTCTAAGATAATTCTGCCTATTACTTTATTATTTTTGTGTTATTTAACATTACATTAAATAAATGCAGCGTTAAATTCCACTGACTGAAGACCCTGATATTATTCCATCATTTGTCTTCAATAGATTGACATTACACTACATTGGTGCAGTTTCGTTTGTTTTTCTTATACAGAGTTCAACTCTTACTGCTACACTACTGATTGTAAGTGACACATTTAATTAATTACCAACTCCTTTTGATGAACTAACTTGTAACTAATGTATTATATATGTATATGACCTTTTCTGGGGTGTGTAAAGCTGGGTGATGATCCCACAGGTGCATCAAATTAGAGGTATTGGCTTTTTTAGATGTAACTTTTTTACATCATATTTTGCATGTTGTGATTCGTCATTTTCCATTACACGCTCTATTCTGTGTAAACAAAGTCTGGTTTTGAGTTCCCTCTTCCATGGTTGGGTAGGCTATGCTTGCTATGCCAAGGTGGTGCACTACTGGTGTAACTTTGTTTTCACTTTGTGCAAGTTGTGTCGAGATGTCTGACAGAATCTCTCTCTGTTTGAGAGTGACAGCAGAAACACGGTGTTGCATAGCCATAACCATGACGTTTTTAATTGTGGTTATTTGTAAAATTGCATAATTGCTGCATCCCTATTCAATAGTAATCTTTTCCTTTATAAGCTAACAGACTGAAGAAAAACAATTTAAACATTCATATAAAAATCATCATGAACCACAAGCACACTCTGACAACATCTTGACATGATGTTGTACACAGTTTTGCCAGAGTGTTTTTTTTAAATTGCTGATATCTCGTCCCATTTGTTACCCTCCTGTTTATTTAATAACTGATGCCACTTCCTTTGCCTGTCAAGCACTGTCAAGACTTCTCAGATCACAGCTCAAAAATTCCTTTTATCTGACAGCAGGGTGAGACAGCACTCAAACAGTACATATAATAAGCAACTATTTCATAGCTACAGCACACACACCTGTCTGGTGTCATGGAAACTACTTTACTTATACTTTTCACGGTTTGTATGAAGATTTACTGCAGAGGCAATGATACATGCCAGCTTGTATCAATTGTTTTACGACAGAACAGGAAACACCGTTATACTGCAGCCTCCTAAATAATCCAGCAAGAAGACACTTATGTAGCCTTACATGTGATAGCACAAGCATATAGGAGAGTAAAAGTGAAGTGCCTGTATGTTAAATAATCCAGAATCCAGTTGGCATATGTGCATTCATATCTTTTTTTTTATACCCTTCACTCCCTCTGACCCACTTGTTTAACACCCCCCCTCAAAATATAAAGCTGTATTTCTACATACTTCCTCCAAATCCATAAACGCACACTCAATCCATTTTTCCTCTTCACATTCTGATTCTCCATACTTTATGTTCATGCGTATGATGAGCAGCTCCTTCTCTTTCTGAGTTGCAAGTCGCATTTAGCAGGTGGCTGTAAAGAGGAAATATCTATGCGCTCTGGGATTTGGCTGTTTTGATAGTGATACAGAATATTATTTTATATGTGTGTATGTGTTGTGTGTAGTCGTAGGTGTGTGGCAGTGTCACACACTGAAATTCCAGACATGTATAAATAACAAACCAAAGGCGGCAGCGACTCAAAAAGTGAAAAGTTAAGAAGGATCAGTGCCATGCAAGCTGAGATAATATTCAATTGAAAAAGCCTATTTATTTTACAGCATGTGAAATAATCAATAAAATCCATTCATGCTTTTATTATTGATTTGTTTACCAGCCTTATTTGATCGTATAGTAACCTTAGCTTTGGGGCACTAAGGTTATCTGATTTAATGTACTGGCCTGCTCAATTAGACCGCATGAGTGGGTAGAAGATGTGTGGTGATTTTTTTCCCCCTTTCGTCTTTGTCTTGTCTTATCTTTGAATACCCACCATAGGGGGCTCTTTTTTATTTAGGCAGGTTAATGCTCTTGACTGTGTTCTCTATCTTGGCAGTGCAGCCCAGGCCTCATTGAGCAGGCTCACAGATCTTATCGGTTCTGATTGCAGGCTCCCATTGCCATCCACATCCTCTATTATTTAGCTGACCAACATTTTGCACCTTTTCCAGGAATCTTTGGGCCATATTTACATGCAAAAAAAAGTAGAAACTGATTTACTAACGGTGCACACTAAGAGTTGCGTCTTTCAAAGCTGCAAAAGAGTGGGTCTGGAGTTAGTATGTGTGGCACAATGAATATGTAAATATAGGGCGTTTACATACAATTCTGCTTGTGCTGTGAGGAAAAAATGTAAATTTAGCACATACAATTTTGCTTATAGAAACTGTGTCTATTTTAATACATCTCAAAAGGACATGCAAACGTGCAATTGTGCACACATGGCCGGTTATTGAAGCCAAAAAAATATGAAACAAAATGCAGAGAATGCATTTTTTACCTTCCTGTGAACATTTCTGAATGAATGAGAAAACACTCATTAAAGCAGACTGCCTATCCAGCTTGGTCATTTTGGATCAGTTGGAGGAAGCCCAATGCATATGCATGGATCCACAGACTGGGATGTGTGTGTGTGGGAATGAATCGTAAGACCTGGGGTGGGTTTATCCATGATAACAAATGCAAAATCCTCATTTAAATAGGGTGGTCTCCAACATGTTTGCAAATGTTATTATTAACACATGCAACATTGATAAATTGCCCACAAACTGCGGTTCAACCCCACACACAAAATTCTAGTTTGCACATGGAAAATAGTATGCAAACTGGGATCTTAGTAAATCTGGCCCTTTGTAGTTTCAATTTTGTCAGCTGTATACCCATATTTGCTTACAGACATTGTGTTTTTGTGATAAAGCATGCACCAAAACTCACCCCATCAAGGTTTTTTTTTAATGTCGGTTTAAACGATGCTGGTGTTGTGTGGGCTTGCACAGATTGTTTTGGCTGTCAGGGTTATTGTCTGCAAGCTTATGTGGAAGTATGTTGGCTGTGAGTGACAAAAGTAAATATGAATAACCTGTTCCTATTCTATTCTTATTCTTCAACCCACACAACTTTTACTCCTGCTGTGTTCGAGATGAGGAGGCCTTTATGTACAGCTTTACAAAATATGTCAACGAACTACTCTTTGAAAAGTTTTTTGGATGTTTTCCATATCAGCAAACAAAAATAAATGTAGTTCCCCTGGCAAATGCTTGCAAACCACTACAATGTACATCATTTTTTCTTCTAATAGGACTAAAATGGATAATGCTGGTAATATTGCTTTTTGATGCAGAGGATTTCAATCTCTTCACAGCTTTATTTTTGTCCAGAGGCAGTATAGCCTACTCAGCTCTTTACACACATTGTGGCTGCTCAGTCACAATAATAAACTGTAGTACATAGACCCAGCTTTTCCAACCATTGTAATGGGGCCCTTGAGTCAGGTCCTTGTTAGCTGATGCACAATAAGCTCCAACCTAATGAAGTGTAAACCAGAGATCTGGGAGGTCTGCGTAGGGGCCAGATGAATATGGCCAACGGCCTTGACATGATTCTGAGGACTCAATGCTAATACTGTTAGCTAAGAGGTCAGCTCATTTCGCCTCACCCCTGCTTAGTTTATCAGCACTTCATAATGCAGTGGATGTTAGGTCAGAGCGTTGAAACAGATCAGACTTGAGCGCGATATCTCTGTGAGAAAGAATAGAGTGAAAAATGGGTTTGTATCACACGCACAGCTTGATTCCAGCTGCATTGGGATGATCACAGACCTCCTGCCCCAAACAGGCTTCCTTTATGTTAAAGTTTGCCCACCGGAATATGGTGCAGCTCTGTTGGGCTTCCATCTGGCCGGCTTCCACCCCTCTTCCTCTGCGTTCATTAACAGTCCATTTGTTGCTCCTGCCCCGAGGAGCCTCCCTCTGCTGCTCACTTGCTCAGCTCATCCTAATGGTGCTGATGAGCCTTTAATGTACAGATGGTCCACTTCATTCACTCCTATTAAGCCTCAGCACTTTTATGCTTTTAGATTAACCGGTATTTTTTGTCTTCTTTTTTGTTATTCATCTCTGAATTGATGTTTCTTTTACCTGCTGGAGGTTTTAGAAATTGCCAGTTGATGAAAAATGCTTTATTATATTGTGATTTCTAGACAAATTGAACATTTCCTGTGTGAATAATGCATGATAGTCATTTGCCATTCCGCAGGTTTTTGTAAGGTAGTATTAGCATTCATAGCAAACTCTTTCCCCAGATGTTAACCCTTATGAATACATGATAATGCATATATAATGCATTAACTAATTGTTATTCAGAGATAGCTCCTTTCTGACCATCAGAAAACAGCTATCATATTCACCCATCTTGTGTGGAATTCATGAAACATTGTTCTGGTGTGTTTGCTTGCACAATTGTGCACAAACACACAAATTAACCCTTGGCATGTTTTGTCTTCTCCAGCCAACGCCGGGGCCTGTTTTCCTAAGCAAGGTAACCGTCCGGCGGGCGAATGGGTCCCTTCTCATGCTTTAAGTTCATTTGTTTTTTAGTCACATATTTTTTGTGTAACCATATTGTCTCCCTCTGGCTGTCTCCCTTCCCTGCCTGTATGCCTTCCACCTTGAGCTGTGTTGTCTGTCATTTGGAGCACAGATAAAAGGCCAAGGGCTGACAGAGTGATGTGCCTCCTTAAAATGGACAGCAGAATCAGTAACCTCCAGACGAGAGTCAGTGAGAATATGTAGAGAAAGTGACACAGAATGTCAAGGGAGAGATCAAAAAGAGTTGGAGAGGGAAAGTGAGAGGAGACCAGAAGTGAAAGAAGTGCTCCTTCATGTTTGCACCTTTCTTAAATTTGACTCAAATTTGTTTTTCCTTTTTTTAGTCTCCTTCTGTTTTCTTACAAAACAATGAAAGCCACTTAAGGTGACATGAAGGCATATCACAATGGAATATCTAGCAAAACAAATTCCGTTTGAGTCTCTTGCTTTGATCTATTGCTGAAGCCTTTTTACTTTTTTTTTTTTTTTTCATTTCTCTTCCCTTCAGAACTTGAACTCAATAATTCTGCAGGGAACGGCTCTGTCCTGGTGGCAAATAGTCTAACATCCCATCCCATTTCTCTCTCTCTCTCCCTCTCTTTCTCACTTTCCTGTCCCCTCTGTGCCTTATTTTTCCACTCTCCTGCTCTCTGCTCCATTTGTTTCCACCTGTGTGTGCCTGCTCTGTGTGTATGTACGTTTCCCTGAAACCTTTCTGCATGTTTGTGTGGGTGGTGATTCACCTCCTTCTTGCACACTTTCCACCCTCTCCTTCTTTTCTTTCTTTTGTCCCCCCTTCCCTTCTGCTGTCCTCGTCCTACAGATCCCGAGCGTGGTGGCAGTCACATGATCTCAACAGATGATCTGGAATATCCACGAGAGTACCGGACGCTGGGGAACAGCGCTCGCCGTTTCTCCAATGTGGGCCTGGTGCACACATCGGAGCACCGCCACACAGTCAGTGCGGCACAGAGCCTCGAGGCTCTGACCAACCTGCACAAGGCTGACATGGAGCGCAAGAGGGATGCGTTCATGGATCACCTGAAGAGCAAGTACCAACAGCAACAGCAGCAGCTGCAGCATCCACACCACAGCCCCCATCACAACCCGCCATCACCCTCGCCCTCCCACGCCAGCATGAGGGGCTCGTCAGAGAGATCAGCACGAGAACAGGTAAACAGAATTTATCTTATTTACTCTGTCTGATACAGAAAAAAACAATTAATGTTTTAATTATTAGCGCAATACATGTGTCTGGTAAGTAAAGGAAAGAAAAAACATGCTTGTACTTTTTGATTTCTGAGTAATTAATAAACTCTTTACTTTTCCTCATATTAATCACTTTAGTCAATTTGGTGGCTGCAAAGGGAGGATTTTCTCAGTCAACTGGCAGTCATTACTTCCAGTGATTATCTGCCTACTTGTTGCACATTTGTGGTATTAATTTGATTATTTTAAATTGGTGCTTCTGGGGGGGCTTGGACGATGTGTTAAGTTGTAGGGCTGAGAGAGACTGGTAAAAAGAGCTTCATTAACAATGTGCTTCATTACAGAGAATAAGAACCCATAATAATAAGCCATTAAAACCATACTTACAAAGGGAGCCTCTAGTTAATGACAACAGCAAAAGTGCTAATGATTCTGAAAGTCTTTCCACAACTAACAAGGCGATTGAACATTTTCTTAATTTATTTCAACAAAGCAGCATTTGCAGCATAGTGGATACACCTATAGAGAGGAATGCACATTAAGTTAAACATTCAATAATCAAGATAATTTAGCTTCCAGGGAACACTTGGATAAGCATAATAGCACATATTTATTTAGGGCTGACTAATTTAATTGAACGTGGGAGTGAGCAGCCATGCTAAGTGACTGACACTAGGCCGCTTAATTGTTTCATATGATAAGCCATGTTTGAGGTTAATAAATGATAGATAAACAAAAAATTGCTTGTCTCAGTCTCTTCTTAATAATGTGCATTGACAGTCAGGGGGCAAGGTACAATATGCACCTCACTGATTGGTTGGAGTAATATAGTAGGATTTTCTGTCAGGAAAAGTGTAAAAGTTTGAGATAAGAGCACTGTGTGAGGTGGTGTGCACATTCAGGTAATTGAGGCAGACAAAATACAGAGCAGAAGGCTGTCAAGTTGTCTTCTTTGGCTGTGTCCTTAGAGGTATTCATTAAGGTGTCATAGTCAAACTTTTTCTCTGCTGGAACAAGAGGTGACGCGTTCAGGTATAAAGACAGCTATGAAAACACCTGAAAAAATGGAAAGAACATTCAGTTCTTGCACATTGTACATGGTGAAACACTCCGTGTACTGCATATGTGTGAACGAATGCAATGTCATGATCAGGAAGCACGTCAGGACTGAGGGGAGAGAATGAAAGGGAGAAAGCATGAGCAGGAGTAGGAGGGGTGGGTGACAGACAGGTGGAGTCCATAGTTGCCATAGCAACCTCTTCCATATATGGTAAACGGGGATATCGCATTGCAAAGGTCAGGTTGTGTAGAGAGAGGAGGAACTGCAAAATAATAAGAAGAATAAGGACTGGGAGACAGCCCGGAGAGTGGGCAAATCCTCAAGTGACAGGGCATTTTCTCTCCACGCGGGAGGAAGGCGGCAGAGCCCAGGATTCCTTGTCATGTCGTGGATGTTCAGAGCGTGGACAGCGAGGAAAGAAGGGAGGGGTAGAGGAGGAGCTGGAGAGGAGCGCAGCAGGCAGTCAAACAGCCCAGTGCTCAATTAGCCAGCACCAGCAGGAGCCAGCCACCCATCTGCGAAGGAGTTAATCGGCTGGTGTTGTAATGAATTAAATAAAGAGTTTCCGCCGCATGTGCTACTGAAGAGCAAGAGAGGGAGAGAGAGAAAGAGAGAGAGAGAGAGGAGGGAGGGAGGGTATGAGAAGCAGAGGGAGGGAGACACGGGCAAAAACGCGATGAGGATACGCTGCACCTGACGGACAGTGTTGGGATGACTGGAGTGGTGGACGGGCACAGGTGCACTGCAGGTGAGACAGGACCAAAGGTTTGGAAGTGGGAGCTGGAGGGCGTTATGGAGAGTGTTGCATGTGAGGGGGAGAGATGTGCCAGCTGGGATTAGATTCCACGCCTGTTGTGTTTGTTGTGGTTGTTGTGGTGACGGTGTGCATATGCTCAGCAGGCTGAAGCTCAGGCAAGACAGAGGCTGAGTGGACGGTAGTGTAAAGTGTGCACACTGAGGCTTATGTGCATCTGTGTGTGTATGTGTGTGTGTGTGTGTGTTAATTTACAGTGTGCACGAGTGTGGGTGTTTTTACAATAGAAAGAGAAAGGCAGAGCAGCGGTGGTAATGTAAAGACACTAAACTGGACTGGAGGAAGATTGAGGGAAATAAGAATGAGGGGGGGCGGGAGGTGCTGAGAGGATGACGACATGAGAAAGAGCTGTGGGGGTGGAGGAGGGGTGGTGTGAGTGCAGCCTGCTTTACATGCAGGTCAGGTAACACAGCGCTCTACTCTGCAAGGCTCTGTCCTTCTATTGGGGCTGTGTGGACAACTCCACTTAGTGCATATTCATGCGTGCACTTATGTATATATACAGTATGCACAGAAGCGTATGGATATAGTGTATTATAGAGCGTTGTTATGGAGCCAGAATTGCCTTTTACATGTTGCATTTATATCTTTCATTGAATAGATTCCCAGCAGAGTAGCATTAATTGTAGTAGTAATTTCTAGAATGGAGGGTTTTTTTTTTCAGAGCTTCTACATACTGAAATACTGAGATAGACTTCCCAGGGCTGTATTAACAACTCAAAGTTCAAGGCCAAGTTTGTCAGCAGAGTAACAGTTAAAATAACACTAGGCGAGGAGGAATGAATGAATGTGTTTAATTTACCTAAGAACTGTGAGTAAGCCTCATTAGAGAGTAACAAACACAAACTACATGGCAGAGACAGACACACAAAGACCACAAATCACTTCTGCACCATTAAAGCCAGCCCTCAGAATCATTTAGTTGTTTGGAAAAATAAAATCATTAATGCTTTTTTTAATAAGTGAACAGCACTTCTTCATTACAGTGTCTCTGAACTGCTGTGAGGTCAAGGATGATACTTATCAGCTATACCAAGTGATTGACATGTGATCAGGAAGTCGAGGCCAGTACAAGCTCATCCTGACCTTAGGACCATATTGTTGCCTTATCTTTTCCCCCAAAGTGCCCCACTTTACCCATGACCTCTTTCACCTGACTTTTCACAATCAGCTGTTTGACCTCCTCTCTGCACAGGATGTATAATTGTTTTACGGACTTCACTATCCTCTAAAGGACACAGCCTAAGAAAAACTGCCTAGGATTATATATTATCATAAATGAATTATTTGAGATTCTCTTACATCAGTTTATTAAACCATAATGTTATTTTTTTATTCTCAAAATACAAGGAAATTAATGTTTTCCTAGGCACAGTAAAAATAATGTGTGTTTAAAACCTACTAGATTGTAGACAGAAACATTTCCTCTCAACTCCACAGCTTTAAGAATAATCTCTTTGACATACGTTGGAAGAAATGTTAGTGCTATGGGGAAAAGAAAGCGTGGGTTGAGATTAAGGTCCATATTATTTTAAGTCCTGCTTGTTTCAGTGCCAGCGAGGATAGGCACTCCCTAATATATGCGCAGTTTTCCAAAATTAAATATTTTAAAGAACACATCTCCCACTTTGATCAAGTGAACAGCCTTGGTGGACAAAGTATTACTCATTTTAGTGTCTCATAATAACTGTAGTTTATAGACTGAGTTAAATATGATCTTATTTGACTGCAATAATCCTATGCATCCTTGGTATTACTTGTAGAACTTTACTGTTATTATTACAAAAATCTAAGTGCAATCTGCAATGCCCACCAGGGATGGAACTGTTTTAAGTTTTAGAGCTTTGTGAGCACTATTGTAGAATCTGCAGTTTGATTTGCACCATTGTACACACATCTTACACCTTTTTGCTTTCAGAGCATAGATTTCCTGGCAAATAAGTGCAAAGGGAGATGTATTTAGCTCAAAGTATTGGTATTACAAGTTTCACCATAGTGATTTTGTGATGGCCAATATAGTGACTCTTAGAAGCCAATATCAAAAACCCCTGACTGTTAGAACTTAGATAACTTTTGAAGTGTTCGGTCTAAGGCAGAATTAATCTGAATGACTTAACATGAAAATTAAATTAATAAAGGAAGTCTTGAACTGAACATCAAACTAATCCAAGTGGGACTGATTTTTATCCACTACCTTGATGGTGTGATTAATGATCCAAAGTGATGATTTGGTTTATCTGTAATTTGTATGCAGCACATGGGATATGCTCTGTGTGTAGTGTGTTACAGATGCATAACTCTAGCTTAAATTTAGGCATGAAATGACGTGGCTATGTCTGTGTAGGTATGAAAATATTACCTCTTTGAATAAGTGTGATAGTAACACTTAAATATATAATTAAAGCCAAGCGAAAAAAAATTACACATATAGACGGAGAGGCTGAAAACGTGGGAAGAGCGTAATGGAGGTGCATGTGGAATGTGAAATATTAGATTTGAATAAAGATGAAGTTGAAAATGCCTGCTCTGTTACCTGTGTTTACTAACATGCAGTCTTTCATTGAGATAGCTTTGAAATAGAAGGCTGATTATGAAAAAGCACCAACTACAATAAATCAAAACTGGCCTGTCAGTATTTTATTCCAGTGCCAGTAGACTAATGCAGGTGCTGATGGAGAGAGAGACTGAATAGACTGAAAATTGCCTGCAGATAAGAATAAGAGTTTGGATTAGAATTAAAATTCATGAACTCTGCCAAAACTCTTTTTTAATTTTCCATGTCATTTTGCGGTATTTCTGGGCCGTCAGTGGCATGGCCTGGTTTTGACTGTAGGGTAATAATACTTTAATGGGAAGCTCACTACCTGAGGCCCCGGACAAAGCGTTACCACCTTTACCCGCATGGCAAAGCAGCTGGAAGGGCAAACAGGTAGCAAAACGATACAGCATGGGCCGGTGAAAGTACGCATGTGAGGTTCCGATTAAAAACAGCACGGAAGTCGAAACAAGAATGAGAGAGCGCGGGAAGGCAGAACAGTGGCTCGCCTGTGGTGAAGTCTGGGAGAGAGGCCAACATCTGAACAACAGAGTGGGATGCTGTTTGATTCGATTTCACTCTATTCATTTCCTCCTCCTCACCAGATACAGCCAACAGCACAATCTTGTTTCAGGTGCGCTGTAACCCAACGCCTGCAAAACACAACCACCCTGTGCATTAACACCAATCAAACTTAATGACTGGGTTTTAGATTGTCACATTAGAGTAAGGCGTCAACAATATTAATGGCTTAAATAAAAAGACAGGTATGGCGTCTTTTTACGGTTTGGATTTTGTATCAGGACCCGGTCGGATTAGCTTCTCTGAAATGCAGTTTGTTCTGTGAATAAACATAACACTTCTTAACAGAGGTTTCTAGAGCAGTGCAATATGACACTAAACCAGCCTCTGTATTAGAGACAACTCAATAATACCATGTTGTACCCTATTTTGACCTCAGAACTGCACTGATTCAACAACTTCACCTGATTTGTTCCATACTGACATGATGAAGTGCTGCAGATTTGTCAATTGCAAAACCATATCTTAAAATGTGCTCCGTTTGATTGACATTTGTTGACTGTTGAGACTGTTTGAGTACAGTGAACTCATTGTCATGTTCAAGAAACCAGTTTTAGATAATGTGAGCTTTCTGACATGGTGTGTTTTCCTGCTGGAAGTAACCACCAGCAGATAAGAACACTGGCCATAAAGGGATGGACATGGTCAGCAATAACACCCAAGTAGGCTGTAGTCTTTAAAGATACTGATACTGATATTTTGCTTTTTTAAATGTAATTATGTGTGGTCTACATGAACTGTAAATGCTGAATTCTTCATTAATTCAACTCCACAGGTCCATCTTCAGTCCTATTTCTGAGTCATGACATGAGAGAGGCTGTTTTGAGCGCTGACCCTTTAAATGCAAATGAGCCCCTTAACAGCCCTCCCCCTCCAGGTTGTTGACTGAATAGCTCTGTTGAGTTCAGCCACTTGTGTTCTTTAATACAACCAACAACTGAACATTTTTGGCTCGAAGTTTGAACATATTTTCAGTATGGAATACAACCGCTGCTGCTGACAAACACTTAACGGCATACTCAGAGAAATGTTCATCAGAGGTTTTGACCTTATATGTACAAATGTTGTGATGTAGTTATAGACGTAACAAATTAAGAAGAAATTAAAATGGGTTGTAGAAATCCACTGGTTTTTTTTCCTAAATGAAGATAGTTCTGCAGCGCCTGAAGGGTTCACATTCAAACTTTTTGAACAATTAGGGTCCAAAAATACACAAATAAATGTATCAAAGACCAACAAAAGTGGGTTTAGAAAAATATGACTCCTTTAAATGCTACTCAGTTGTTACTACGTGGCAACAGCTTGACTCGATTTGACTTAACTCGGGTACCAAGTACTATTCCTGGGGACTGTTTTTATTGTAGGATTACACCGACTTTAGAGTACCTGGATATCAAAGTGAGGCTACACATAACTTCCGTTGTCTGCTCAGAGAGTTGTTGATAAACTTGTTCATTGCATGTTGCCCCGTCAAGCTCACGCTGAAGCTTTTTCTTGGCCACCAAGGACAGAAATGTCTGAACCTCCTCCACCAACTACGGTGTCATTATGGATTAGCCTACCACTGTATTTACTGAAAACTTCTGAATTTTTAATTTTTTTTTTTAAATAAAAAGGGCTTGTGCATTGATGACACAATGACGCAGAGACAACTCTCTGACAAATCAGTGGTTTGCTGTGTTTATACGTCACATTTTAGTATCTCTTCACCTGTTTTGAAACCTCGGCTGAGCAAGTACTAAAAAAGTAGTACCAGGTAACAGATTCCAGGTTCTTTTATGTAATAGAAATGCAAAAAGGCCGAGTTTAGTTGAGTAAAGTTGAGTCGAGTCAGTATCACGTAGTGGAAACGTGGCATAAGAAGCATAAAGTGACCCAACAAAATATCTCCCAACCATCACAGCACCAACACCGATGTGAAGTGTTGATACAAAGCAGGATGGATTCATACTTTCATGTTTTTGCCAAATTCTGACCACATCACCCAAATGTCATAGCAGAATTTGACTCATCAGCCCAGGCAGCATTTTTTTCACAAAAACTGCTGAACTCTTCTATTATCCAATCTTGGTGAGCATGTGTGAGTTGTAGCTTCTGTTTTGTGTTCTTAACCACCAGGAGTGGCACCCGTTGAGATGTGCTGCTGCAGCCATCTGCTGCAGGTTCAACATGTTGTGGATTCAGACATGCTCCTCTGCATACCTCTGCTCTAACAAGTGGCTGTTTGAGCTACTTTTTGCTTTGACGAGTCTGTCCATTCTGCTCTCCTCTCCTCTGCCTTTGTCACCCAGAGGACTGCCACTCACTCGATATATTCTCTTCTTTAAAACATTCTCTATAAAGCATGGAGATGGTTGTGTGTGAAAATCCCAGAAGATCAGCAGTTTCTGAAATACTCAGACCAGTCCGTCTGGCTCCAACAACCACAGCTCATTCAAAGTCACTTAAATCCCCTTCCCTCCTCTTTCTGATGCTGGTTTAAACTACAGCAGACCGTCACTGAGTTGTTACACTGTGACTGGCAATTTGATATTTGCTTTAGGTTGCAGTTGAACAGGTGTACCTAATGAAGTGGCCAGCGAGTTTAGGCTATATACAGTGCCCAACATAAATGTCAACAGGGTGGCAACCCCAACAGATTTGTCACAAAACCTTTAGTTTTCTCTGAGAATCAACATTTTCTTTTGGACACTATACAACATATCATGTTCTTAATTAAGAAAATGTTCTTTAAAACTCAGTTCTGTCCATATTTCTTAAAACTGTGCTTATGTTCATTGAGATATTGATTAAAATCTTACTTTTTAAGGGGTGGTGTACTCATTTATGCTGAGCACTGTATGTGAGAAAAGAGAAATTTTATTGCACCGCAAATCACATCTCACAGTATCTGCTACACAGCACAAACTCAGGCATACTTTTTCTTTTTTTTTCTCTCTATACTTTAAACTTAATACTGTTTTGTATGCTGCTATTTATGTCAGAACTGTATTCATTGATATTTGCAACCACAATTCAGCAGTACTACTTTAAATATTATCAGTTTATTTTGTTTTTAGAACTGCTATCTAAATTATAGAGTAAAATAATCAAATATAGAGGAAAAAGCTTTTATTTGTTAGTGTGTAAAATGTATAAGAAGCACTTTTCTTTTCTGCTCAGCCATCATATATATATACTTTTTTAACTGAATTGTCAGAAATGTGCTCCTTATACAATATATTGTTAAAATGCAACTTTAGTCATTCCACACTGCCCTTGTGTTTTGTTTTTTTGTTTTTTTCTGGTGAACTCAAGCTTGAGGTAAATAACTTTTCTTTCTTTTTCTTTCTCCCTTCCCCTCCACTTCCGTCCTTCATGAACTTCCACAGCAACAGCCCAACTACTGGAGCTTTAAGGTCAGTGCTGAGTGTCTCAGTGTCTTTGTGTGTTTGTCATTCTTATCCTCAGTGTGGGTGTTTGTGTGAATTTGTGTCTATGCCTAGTGCTGTAGGATCACGCCAGACTCCACAGGCATCACCAGCCTATCTCCAAGCCCCTCTGGCTCTTCCATCACCTAGGTCACTTGACATCTCCAGACTCTTTGGGCAGTGTGTGTCTGTGTATAAGGTTGTGGTGTCAAGAGGTAGCAATAGCTTAAAGTTCTGCAGCTCCATTTAATCTGCAGAAGACGATTCTCTCTGGATTTATGATCAGTCAGCCAGCATTAATGGCTAGAAGCCATGTGACCTTGCTGGGGTATTGCACCGACTGACTGAGACATTAAGAAGACATTTCAGATGTGCCACTGAGGCATTACTGAAATAATGCTTTGACATTAGCACAGAGCCTTGAGTCATGACTGGGCTTGTGAATGTGTTCTTTCCACAGGTTGTAGAGAAGAAATATAGGATGTGTATAGAAGAGAAGGCCAGTGTTCAGACATATTGAAATCGTATATCACTTATGGCGAAGCTACATAGTTAAGTCTATTTGTTTTGCCGATAAAGTTTGTAATATGAAAGTTAAAACCACAACGATGTGTGTATTAGAAGAGATCCTAGGGGGTTGTCTCTGGAAAAGTGTTGCCTGAGTCACTCACTGTTCACAATATCATTTGGACAGGGTGGAAATGTCACTGAATATCAATAGCCATATGCTCTGACCCATGGTGAAGGCTAAGCAATTTTCCCCAACCCCCACAAGTCAAACAACAGTGATATGAAACGGGAATGAAAGCACTGTCGGTCACATATCGTAAATCCATTACACAACTCAGAGAAGTTCTACAGGAGTGTTGAAACTTTGTGCATGTGTGTGTTTGTTCAGTGTAAAAGCTTTCAGGGGGCTCACCCGTTGGTTGTCAGAACAGGCATGACATTTATTAAGCACTTATTTGAGCTTTTATTTATCATTACTCCTATTAATAAGAGTGTGAATAGTAAGAATAAGAAACACAGATGAAAAGTAGCCACTGCCTGCCGTGCGTCTTTCAACACCACGTAGGCGTAGTGAGCCCTGAAGATAGAAAGAGGCGCTTTATTTTAGTAATAATCGTAGTGCAGTATTGTTGATAGAACATATGCTCAATGAAAAGATGGTGTTTCCTGTTTCACTAAGGTGAGAAGAAAAATCAAGTCCCTTATAAATGCATCTGCTGTTACTAATCAGAAAAATACTGATGCCTCTGGCTTTGATTGCTGTTCAATTGCTGAGTAAATTAGTATTTTAGAATTAGCTGTGCTTTTTTAAATATGTCAATATGCTAATGACAAAAAAAAAGAACAATGGTTACTCATTGTACAGACTGAGTAGGAATGTGTGGTTTTTAAATCCTTCTATTTTATTTTACAGTAGTTGGTATCAACAAATGCATGTCAACATTTTTATTAAAGTGAAATAGGAATTAATAACCTACATGCTTGAATCACTCACTAATGATTCTAAGCATGATCCACGGTGATGCTAGAATAAACACAAACATAAATATTTTAACATTCATCTCAAAAGAGCAAACTTCTCTCTCTCTCTCTCTCTCTCTCTCTCTCTCTCTCTCTCTCTCTCACTCTCTCAAGATAGATGGCATTACTGAAACTATGTTAAATTATACCCCTTTCCCACTGGCCAAAAAACCCATTTAAACCCGCTAACAATCAGCTTTTGGTGGCAGTGGAAAGGGCGCACTGACCCGCGTCGACCCGCGTCAAATGACTCGGCAAGTGACACAGGTTAAAATTGTCTTCAATCGGCTCGACTCCGATCGGCATGCAATGGGAACGTGATGCGGGTCAACCTGCTAGTTTACATGATGACATAGAGTGTTACGTGATGCGTCATAACATCACGCCAGTCGTGTCTTATATCACACGCCACAACAAAGCTCTGTTTGCATTCGAATCACGACTGGATTGAGAAACATGTTGCAGCATTGGCAAGATAACAAGATTCGTGAACGACCATTTTGAACAAAGAAAGGACACTGACCAGCGCCTGACTCCCTTCCGTGTTACTCTCTATTGTTTACTTTCTTGAATTCTGTCACACTTGTGATATCATCATCAATGCGATCCCAGCGTGGCGACGTCACCAGATGCACAGCGGGGGAAGCGGAGACTAGGCAAGCTTGCCAGCGAGGGTCACAGACTTGGCTTTTTTTGGTCAATGGAGAAAGGCCAAATGCCGATTGTTAGCGGGTGGATGTGGGTTTTTAAAACTTTCAGGTTTTTAAAACGCGGGTCGACCCGCTAATTTTAGTGGAAAAGCGGCGATACAGTGGGTAGTTGTATTTGGTTATTATCAGGATGTATATGTATTCAAGGATTCTAGGATTTAAGGAACTTTACTGTCATACCAGCACACATTTACACATGAAATTTGGTAACCGAGGTCCAAGATTTAGCCCAATAAATCTATATAATAAACAATGTATACATAAAAAAAAGACTATTGTGTATAAAAAAAATAGACCTATGTATAAAAACACTTGTGCGAGGAGTGTATCTGTATGTGCAGGGGAGGATGTGTCTTAATGTGTGCAAATACATGCACATAAGTGTCTGTATAGCATTCAGTCATGTTGTAATCATTATCATTAATAGTAGTGAAAGTGATAGCAGGAATGACATTGACAGCAGCAACATTAATGCTAATCCAATAACAACAATGATAAATGTTATTATCATGACCAATGCCATCATCACCAAGAGACAATAGTAAGAAGAATAATAGTGATATTGAATGAT
>JAPTGZ010000027.1:27332907-27346860 GCA_029814645.1 Fowleria isostigma | reverse complement strand
GAGAAAATTTTACATCAGGAACTCACCAACAAGTTGTGAATCCAGAATTTCCGAATGACATCAAAAACATCGAATGGGGCAATTTTTGATTTATATATTTTTTTATTCAAATTTTTATTTGATTTTAGAGTGGAGAATGTACATGTTTCACATCCACGTACACACATAACATGTTACATTGTTGTTCCTTTATTTTTCTTTTCAGAAAACAAAACAATCCGTACATTTGCTTTTCTTGCACTTTTACTACTTCTACTTCTACTATACTTATACTTCCAAATAAAAATGTCTCAGAAACCACCTCACAAGAGTGTCGAACCTTTTTCTTTTAATCTTTGACTGTTTTTGTGACATTTTTGTGTTTCAATTACCAGTTTTCTGTTGCGCAATTTACATTTTGCACATTTCTGAGGGTAATGGAAACCCAGCTAGTGAGATTAAATGCAGATAGAAATGGCATGATTCAGGTTGCCTCAGTCCTTAGACAGAAAAGCACAGGAAGATATGTTGACAAACTGTAAAGCAGCTCAGGAAGCATCTGAAACGTGCTTTGGGAGTGGTTTTAAAAGTGAATCGAGTTGCAGGAGATCTGTAGTAAAGTACAGTGAGAAAGACAGACAAATTGAGGCAGTGACAGACACAAGCTTTTAAAGAAAGCGTAGACATCATTAGAAGGACAATGGCTGAAAATCTGGAGCTTAAAAGAAGGGAAGACAAATGCGTAAGGTGTGAAGATGGTGATTTTAACCATTTAACACCTATCTGTCATGTTTTCCCCTAGAGCCACAGGCTTCATTGTCATTTCACACATCACAGTTTTTGACATTTCTGCTGTTGACATATATTCCCCCGCTCACTTCAGGCAGAATTTCATATCACCTAACCGGAAAGTTATCAGATTCTGTAAAAAGCTCAGAAAACAGGGGCTGTGCAGCAGAAGACTTCAGGATTTAACATATTCCACTGTTTAATAACCATGGCTGTCATAATTTTGAGGTATTTGCCCATTTGGTCATTTTCGATTTGTAAGTAGAGGTGGAGTAGACAGATAGAATAGGAATAGATTGCTTTTGAAACCTCTTACAATATGCTATTCTTACAATAGTATCATATTCCATTATTTTTAGGCTTTTTTCAGCCGATACCTCTTTGGTCTGGCTTCCCAGATTATTAATACTCAGAGTCATAACCCAAATCAATATGGAAGTCGACCAAAAGTTGCAGTTTGTGCAGTTTGAAAGAATTACCAAAAGATCTGATCCTTTTTATTTATCATTTCATAGCATCAAATTCTATAAAACTGACATTACTGCGCAATAAATAAATACATAACTCCAGGCTTGTTGATCTTATTTTTGGGGTATTTTTTCTTCTGTGCTTACACTGACAACATGATGTACGGTAGATGAATCAGAGCTGTAACTAGATTCAATAGATTTGTTGTCAACAGCTATTTTGAATCCATTTGGGTGATTCATAAGGAAAAAAGAGTCCACATTTTGGATCCTGACATCTTGAATGCAAATATTTTCTACATTTTTTACTCATTTTTGACAGTAAACTGAGTATCTTTTGGTTCATCCAGAATCCATTTGAGAATGTCCTCTTGGGTTTTGGCAAACACTTTCCTAACTTTTTTATTTTTTTGAAGCAATGATTTACCCATAAAGACCCAGTGCTACTTTAGTGGCAGGTCCCATATGAGTTTTCCTCTAGATTTAACCTTTCTTAAGTGATATATTACCATTTATTACAACATTATCCTCTGTATTTAATTTTTTTTCCCTGTGAAAATCATGTATTTTTCTGCATTTAATTGACTGGTCATGTAGATGTTCATGAAAGCTCAGATTAAAGTTGAGGTTTATTGTATAAGAAACAGAGAAAACTGAAGAAAAAGTAACATTTTATTCCATTTTATCAGAAACATACTGATCAGAGACTCCAATTTAACCCATAAAGACCCAGTGTTACTTTTATGGCAGTTCCCAAATGTATTTTTCTCTCTGTTTAATCTTTCTCAAGTGATTTATCACTATTGATTGTATATTACTCTCTGTATTTTGCATTTTTTTCAATAAAAATCATGTATTTTCCCATATTTAATTCACTGATCATGTAGATGTTCATAAAAATTCAGATTAAAGTTGATTTTCATAATATCAGGAACAGAAAAATTTTTTACTTTCAACAAAATGTATTGTTAACTGAGCATAAACCAAGTGTCTCCATCCACTGCCATTGATCCAACTCCATGGATGTTACTGGTGAATCAATGTTTTAGATGTTTCCACCTTCACTACAGAGTCTCTGAATATCCAGCTGGGTCATATCTGATGACCATGAAAAAACAACAAAATGCATTTTACACCAATTATTTACATGTATTGGTTAGGATTAGTAAATCTATAGGTATTAAACATTTTGGATCAGTAGAGGAGTTTGGACACCGATGGCTGTTTGGATCTTTATGAGTTAATTGATGAACTAAGAATATAATAGATTGATCAACAGTGGAAATATTCTAATAATAATATTATAATTATTAGTTGTAGAAGCACTTTATCGTGATGCCAGGTATTAGACCACTACACCAAATTGTCTGACAAACCTTAATAGGATGTACTCTCAGACATAAAAAGCCATATATCAAGACTAGTAGTACACTGACCTTAAAACAGAGCTGAACAGTGTGTGTCTGCACGCGTATTCACTCGTGCTTGCATGTACAAGTACATGAAACAAGAAAAGACGTGGTGGGAGGTTGCGTTGAGTTTAATGCAGTTTGTAGCCTCAGGTCTGTTGTCAGGCTGCCGTGTCCCGCTTTCCACTCCACTCGCCTCTGTTCTGTGTAAGATCATCCTGTTCCCTACTTGTTTCTTTCTTCTGCCATGCCCTTAAAACAGTGTAGAGTTCTTGACAGTAATTGAGTGCTGTTGAAAAAGTCTGGATCGCTCTAAAAGAAAAGGTGGAGGAGGAGGAGGAAGCAGAGAGAGATGTAGTGGGAAGGAGAACCAATTTCCCTCAAAGGAGCCCGTGCACCATCGTGTGCAGCGCTGGTATGTCTATCAAGACCAGATGCATGGCCAGATGGTGTCAAACACGTACATATATTTACAATGCAAAATTACTGCACAGGGATATTTGGGATTTTCATATCACATAAACTACCAATATGGAAGGCGATGTTTTGAGCCTGTTGTAACAAGGCGAGCTGACTAAGGCTGTAAAACAAGGTCTGTAATCTTACACACACGTGGGCATATATCAGGGTTTCTTTGTCTTGTTCAGCAGCGTAGTCATGGTCGCTGAGAGCGAGATCAGTCAGGCAGCACCATGTTAACGCTCAGCTTTTGAAATAAACTTCTCAAATGAGCATTAGAAGGATGTCAGAAGACAGAATTGCTGTTACTGAGCGCTGCAACAAAGGAACCCTCAGGAGAAAAATTATGCTTTTTTGATGCTCGTGATGGCAAATCCTAATGGAGTCAGTTTCAGACAGTTTGTTGCATGTTTGATCTGTGTCCAACTCATTATTGGGAAATTTTGGGGGATTTTTTTGCGCTCTAAGCCACGTCTATCACCACTGTTTGTCTAAGGTCATTTTTAGTTTACAAGGTATCTAGTGAACATTTAATTGTTAAATATAAACATAATAAAGTCATACTTTTTCCCAGGGCTCATAAGGATTGCCTGCTTATCAAGGGCAAATAAAATTTTATTGCAGGATTATAAATCTAGACAGTCAACTGCCAAAGTGATATAAAAAAAACAGTTAAATACACTCTGGATGTGTGATGGACAAAGGTAAGGATCATTTTATGGTGGTCTATTCTCATCACTTAGTGCAGATTAAAAGGAATAATACAAAAGGCTTGGGCACTGTATGAAAGCTATTCAATTAATAGAGGTTTTACTCTTTGAAATGATTCCTCTGGAGACTTTTTCTTAACCAACAAAATTTAAAATGCAACCTGTTTTCTTCATATATGTCTATGGGTGATTCTATAATTAGAGATACATTTTGCATTTCGCAAAGTTGAGAAAAATCTGCACAGAGAGATTTTTTTTCTTTAATACTGTATTTTATTAGGGAACATATTCAATTTCACCAATTTATTTATTGTCGAACACAGGAGCCTTCTTTTTTTTCAGTTTTAATAAAAAAAACAGTCATGTCTATACCATTGTTTGTCAATTCTGTTACACACAAAAAATGTCATATTGAGAAATAACAATACATCACAAGAGGATAACTCTTCACTTTTCTTTTACACAAACAGTCCTTAGACTCATTCATTTCAAAGAAAGATTATATTTTACATATGGATGTAAAAACCCCCCACAAAAAACATGTATGACTTTGCAGATGTGCCTTAAAGGAGCAATCATTTTCTCATATAAAAACCTCAGTAAATACAATCTAGAGTTCAAAATGGCAGAATATTGTCATCTTGTTATTAAAAACACAAGAACTCATGAAATGTTTAGAACAGCTGAAGCCAAAGCATCATTTTAGATAATATTTCCTGAACAGAGCTAGCATAAATTAACAGAATTGACAAAGTAACCAAGTTGACATTGGTAACAGAATTGACAGCTGACAGTGGCATGTCTAAAGTATTTGTAAAACAAATATAATAAACTCTGTTTATATTATTCAAAACACATACACTTACACACTTATTTAAATCTCACATTATCAATCACAGAAGCAACACACCTTCACATCTATCAATTCTGTTACTCACTGTCAAAGTTGTTACCCTACTTTGTAACAGAGTTTGACGGTAACAGAATTGATATTTTTAACTTTTTGGGCTAAAACTCTGCATGCTAGCATAAATTGCTAAAAGCACATGGTATTTCTTATATTATGATTTAAAGACTTTTAAGTGACATATATTGTCCTAACTGACATTTCCGCTGTCCGTATGATACTAGTGAAACAGAATTGACATACTAAAAATATACTCTTGGCACAAGTAACATTTAGGCTTAAATATTTCCACAGAGAAGAATACACATACCTTACACTGCTTCAGTCCTTGTCCGGAAGTGACATCATTTCAATGGACTTATATAGATGTGGGAGACAATTCCCGAAATTTAAAGGGAAAGTACACTGCAGTAACAGAATTGATGCGAGATTCTCGGACACGTATTTTTTTAAAGGAAAAAAGCTTTTTTTTTTTTAGTAATTTTATGTTGTGGGGTTAGGAAATGAATATTTGGATATTTCAGAAATAGAAGATATTACCTATTTGCAACAAAATATATAAAAAAATTACACACATTTACAGATTTCTAAACAGAAAAAAAACAGTGACCAAGTTCGGACAACAAGAAATCATGATTTTCGGATGTATAAATCCTTTATTTATAAATTTATTATACTCATATGACCAGCAAAATATTTTGATTAGTACAAGTGAGCAACAAAGTATCAAAATATTTAAAAAATTCACAATTTTCACAAAAGAGAAAAAAAATAATGATTTCGGACACCAAATGTATCTCCAATTATAGAATCACCCCTATATTTATAGTGAGTGTGTTTGGCCAGTCACATATGAAATGTAGTTATAGCAAAGAACAAGGATTTTTGAAGCATGTTTTAGTCTTAAATTTATGTAGTCATAAATTAATAGATCAAAATTGTACAGAATACATGTTTCGCACTGCAGCTGTTACCCCAGAGTCCGTATCAAAATAAAACAAAAACAAAATAAGTTAGTGAATAAACTAAACCTCTCACAATATAATAGGATGATAAGACCAAACACTAATAAACACTAGTCGCTTTTCCATTGACCTTAAAATTGTGTGAATATAATTTGCGCATAAAAATTTGCCTTAAGGAAAAATGACAGTTTTGCCAAAACTCTTGTTTGTCAATTAAAAGTTTTTTTGCTGTCAAGAGGGTTTTTTTTCAGGCATCACAAAACTGCAATGGAAGGACTGTTTTTCTGCAACTAGAGTCACATGAACCAAAAAACCTCAACGTTGACGGATATTACAACAAGTAAAGAAGAGTTTTTTTTAAAGAAACATGGCATGCTTTGTGTGGACACACCAGAAAATGGAATCATTTTTGAATTTAGTAAAGAATAAAGGGGTAATATATAATAAAAAGAAATATACCTGTAAATCAACATAATATTTATGTTCGTCACCATGTTTATGAAATGACTTCTTGTGACATCTTGCGATAATAAACAAACCACCGCATCTGTGATTTAATGGAAAAACCAACATTATGCACTTCTTTTTTTTTCAACATTTAGTAAATATCAGTAAAGTTTTGCGCAGATGTCTAATGGAAAAGCCACTATAGATCACCTGGCATCATTTCATGCTTTTCTTGAAAAGCTTCAATGTTAGAATACAGAGTAAAACTCCTGTTCACCTAATTTCTAATGGAATCTGATCAGAAATAATTAATTACAGCTGTCAGTCACGTTCTTAATCCTCTGGGATCAGCCACTCTCTGGGTGTCATGTGATTGATTTTTACAGCCATAACCAAGAGTAGATGCAGAAGTCACATATCTCCTCAGAATTTACAATGTGCTCTTAGGTATTTATGGTATTTTTGCTCAGTGAGGCTAAAAAAAACTATTAAACACTGCAGCTTTAACTTTACTCTTGGTTGATAAGAGCTCTATAGAAGTAGACACAAAGGGCTAGTAGATATGTGATGAGTGTGAACACATTAATGATAAAAAAATTCTTTTTGTTGCCAACCATCTATAAAATACAGTATTGCAAAACCAAATTAAGTCCTATCAAACCCAACCTTACTGTGCACATAATAATAATATTATAAAATAACTGTTGAATAAATTTATTGTCTACTGTCTTTGCTGTCTCACTGTAGTTTGCCAGAATATGACACACTGCAGTATTTTCTGCTTCTCCGTGCTGCTGTTAGCTGTGTTGTTGTTGTTGTTCAGTGTGGTCACAGTTTAGATAAATGACCCTATTAGAAAACATGGTGGGGGTTATCTGTCAGTATCACCATCCCTCTGCGTGCTCAGACACTGTCTGCCACCACTATCACCGGACACCACCACTATTATTCTTTGTGTTTGCAGGTGTGTGTGTATGTGTGTGACTGAATTATGTATGATGGTGACATAATGACCGTACATTATAAAATAGATAGTTTCAGGTCTCTGAGCTGACTGGGGTTTGTAACTTGTCTCGTACAACACATGTGGTAGCGCAGCAGTTAACATTAAGAGCAAATTGCCATTGATTTTCTACGCAGTATAGTTACTGCTTGCTAAGGTGCCATAACAATTAGTCCGTTTACTGACAAAAGAGCTGGGATATTAATGGAAATATTATCAAAACAAAACAAGATAATTTAAATAGGCAAATGCCAGGAGTTGCAGAAAGCTACCGTTGTCACAACACGCCATAATAAATGAACTGCAGCGTGACAAAGATGCTTCAGCCAAAACATATTTTCCAGAAATTAGAGAACATGCTGAGCACAAGCATGATGCAATGAAAATGAAATACAAAATTAACCAATACCATTATTTTTTCTTTGCATATTATTCAGCCCTAATCAACAAATATTTAATTAACCCCAATCGTTAACAGTAACTCACACAGAAATAAGCTCCATGATCAACAGGTTATTGCAATATTTCAATCAAAAATAATCTGTAGTGGCTGCCTTGGTTTACTGCACTCTTTCAATTCTAAATGACTATAGGAATATTTCGTGTGTGGTGTTAATGAATGGATTCAACAGCTCGCTGCTGAGAGTCACTGAGCACAGAGATGGCATTCTGTGAAGCTTCTGTCAGTGTCACACTAATTAAATACCCCATTAATAGAAGCCACTGTCGTTCCATGCTGCTGTTTGCACAGAAGAGAGGAAAGGACATTCCATAAAAGGGAATTGGCTGTTATGTATTTATGGTGGAAAAACGAGGAGACAAGCTGGGCTACTGTACTGTGGCTGCCTCCACCATTCAAACAATCAGCACACTGCATTCTGGGAGCTCATTACAGCAGCCTCTGAGCCGGTGGAGGCGCTACAGCAGTGGGGGGATCAGGGAGCCAGTTCACTGAGCTCAGCCCCAGCTGCGCTAACAGTCTTTCAGGAAGAGACGCATGGGCATAGGGCAGCAGGATAAACCCACAGTGACAGCCCTGGATTTGCATGAGCTTCTCCTCCCATCACACCAGCATGCATTTTAAGTTTGTAGCAGCAGGGGAACAAGAGTTTGGATGAGGGCTAGGGGAAGGTGTGCAAAGTTGAGCAAACATGACATAACTTATGCTAAACTGGAGCTCTTTACCTGCCATAGGTGATTCATGAAGTCTGGTGCCCTGAAGTGCTGTGCCATTTAGGGAGATGTACCGCATTCTGGTTTTCTCCCACCGCATTCAGCCGATGTCAAATACTGTGACGCTAGTAATTCTACGTGAATGGCTGGTAGCAAAAAACCATTGTCAAGGTCTTGTTAATCTGGTTATGTGGTTCATTGTGTGGTGTCGTATTGTGTGTTCGCTGTCTCTGTTCCTCTTGAGCTTACTTCATCAGGGCCTGTGAAATCCATTTTCTCCGCCTCAGTTTTACCTCTCAATAACTGGATGTGTTGTCCGTGTGTCTTTTCCTCTCGCAGAGCCGCAGTCCACGGCATTCCCAGTCTACCCAGTCTGGGCTTGCCGACCAGGCCGCCAAGCTCTCCTTTGCCTCCGCCGAGTCCCTGGAGACCATGTCGGAGGCAGACATCCCCATCGGGTTCAACCGGATGAACCGATTCCGCCAGAGCCTGCCGCTGTCCCGCTCTGCCAGCCAGAATAAGCTACGATCTCCAGGTTAAGATCTGAGACGCTGCAGACAGACTCGGTCACAACACACTGGTTTGGGATGAGGCTGATTTGCAGCTGTCTGTTGACTTCATGTGGCCCCAGATGTGAACTACTGTACCAAAAGAGATCTCAGAGAGGAAACAAGTATTTTTACCTGACCCGTTTTAACCCATAAAGACCCAGCACCACCTTTGTGTCAGTTCCCCGATGACATTTTCTCTATATTTAACCTTTTTTAACCCATAAAGTCCCAAACATCCACCATCTACCAAAATTATGTACTGATATAAACTGTTTAATCCCTGTTGATCCTAAATAATTGGTGCAAAATACGGTTATTCATCTTTTCATGGTCACCAGATATGACCCATTTAGACGTTCAGAGACTCCATAGTTACCATGGAAACACAGTCATCTTCTACGACATTGATTCACCATGGAGGTGGATCAGTGACAGTGAATGGACACACCGGGTTTACATTCAGTTAATGATATATTTTGCTGAAAAAGTTGCTTTTTCTTCAGTTTTCTCTGCTTTTGATTTAACAATTCTCAGCTTTACTCTAAAGTTTTATTTTAAATGTTGGAAAATACCTGATTTTCATTGAAAAAACCAACAAAATACAGAATATAATGAGCCACTTAACAACGGTTAAATATAGAGAAAAAAATATTTGGGAAGTGCTACAACTGTCACACTGGGTCCTTATGGGTTAATTTACTTTCCACTTCCTTGATGAGGTTCATATTACTTACTGTGGAGAATTGAATCTTATGTGATCTGATACAATTCATATCAAGCCAGAATGCATGCACAAGCAACATCTGTACTGTATGGAATTAGCAAAACTTCCCAGTTTCTTAGGGCGTTTTCACACTGGGTATCAAAGTCTATAGCCCATAGCAGGTTGGACCCCAAAATCCACTTTATATCATCAGTGTGAATGCAAACATTCCATGTGTGAGTATCATACCCCAGTCCAGCTGAGAGGGTAGTCCCAGGGACGGAGTGCGTGGATTCCAGTACAGAACGTTGTAGTGTGAAAGTAATCCATACCCAAGACTGGATGTGACCTAATCACCACTCCGACAATGGAAGAGACTAATCACCATGAGACCATAGATGGCGCTCCTGTTGTCTCCTGAAAAAGCTTCGGACACAGCCACACAGCATGGGCTCACCTTATCAACTGAACCACTCGGTGATACATCAGAGACAATGAAGGTCTTCGTCTTCTCTTTGCCTCAAGCAGGCTTACAAAAAATAAATAGAAAAGTATTGCCTGTGATCAGAGCAGTCACTCAGTTGATGACGTAAGCATTTGTCATTTAAGCTTTTGATGGATAGCAACAGATTTCCCTCCACACCGCTACCTACTGTTTCAGCCCCTTAACACCCACTAGTACTCGGGCACGGGCCGCAGTACATGCTTGTGAACGTTGCATCCTGCAGGAAAGGTGTGAGCGTATTTAGGTACAGTGTGGATCCTCATACCCAGTCTGAAAACGCCCTAAATGTAGCTTTTTGGTGATTGTGTATTGGATTGTTTTGTGGCATGCATGTGCTCGTCATACAGGACTCATGTGAATATGTTTAATATGCACCTGCAAGAGCAGAACATTAAAACTAACAGCATTTTTAGTACAAAAAGTACCTTTTGGAGAGAGCAGAGAGGATTATAGTCAGTCTGGTTCATAGTCATAAAAAATAAGATGTGCTGTTATGCCATGTACAGCATGATTAAAAAGAAGTTGTAAAACTTAACTGGCAGTGATTGATGAGGGACATTTTTAAGGAACCATGACAGAAGTAGAACAGTAAATCTGCCAGTCTGTCTGTCTGTCTGCTGTTGACTCTGCTAACTGCTGCCTTTTATTTTGTTCTTTTTCTGACTAATGCAATGTTTCATATTTTCCCTGATTTTTAATCACTGGTCTTTCTTTGCTTTGTTTGTTGTTTTTGTTTGTCCTACGGTGTATGAAGATGAATACTCAGGTTAGTCAGGCATCAGACTCATTTCTAAATGTAAAATTAAAGGTTGCAGCTGTTTTTTCTGTTGATTTGGGGTAATTAAATAAACACATTTTCTCAGTGGTAAGGCACATTCTTTTTATCTTGAACAAAAACAGTAGCGAAGAAAATTCAACCTGCCTTAGCACCTCAGCTGTGAATTTGTGCGTGTCACATTCTCACACCAAGAAAGAAAAGGGATTTGTTTATTTAGAAATATAACTTTTTAAATTCATTATTAAACACCAAAGCACACCACATTTTGAGGAATAATATGAACACTTTTGGTAGGAAAAGGGAAAAATATACCACTGGATTTGACAGAATTGCTTTGCTACTTATTCTCACCAATATCTATAGCCATCACTGTCTGAACAAGCATTTCTTTCCCATTTAACGTCTCTTAGGAGTGCTGTTCCTGCAGTATGGGGATGAGACACGTCGAGTGCACATCACCCACGAGCTGAGCAGCTTAGACACACTGCATGCTCTCATCGTGCACATGTTCCCCCAGAAGTTAACAGCAGGTATGCTAAAGTCACCCAACACGGCCATCTTGATCAAGGATGAGGCTCGCAATGTTTTCTACGAGCTGGAAGATGTCCGGGACATCCAGGACCGCAGTATCATCAAGATTTACCGCAAAGAGCCCATCTATGCCTCGTACCCTGCTGCTGCACACCTGGCTAATGGAGATCTGAGGGTAAGTCAAATGGATCCGGGAGAGTGGGACTATGAAGAGGTCACACTGTGGAAGAGTGCTGCTTGATCGTGTCTAATCTGTCAATGAAAAACACTATAATACTATACTTGAATTTAAATAGGAACAGCGTGTGTATATGGTAAAAGTGACAGGCTGTTTCACTGTATTTGGGTTAGTAATTTAACAGGTATTCCTCCTGGAAATGTATTTTCTTATCTTCAAGTAGGCCATCTGTTGCTGTGCAGACACTAGAGAACAATGTTCCTCTGTGAAATGAGCATATTTTAACATCCAAAGCTATTTCTGCTTCACTGAAGATCAAGGAAGCCTGAGGGAGACCTTTTTTTTTTAATTATTTTATACAAAACCCTACTTACCATCTGCATTATTCACACAATGCTGGGAATACATCTCCTATTAGCCATGCAAACAGACACTAAAAAAAAAGACAATTAGCTGTGTATATTGTGTATCCATGTATTGTGTATGTATGCAGCGCTTATCTGCATATTAGGACCAGTCTATTCAAGAAAAAGAGGGGGAAGATGCTTCTCACCAGTGCACATCTACAAATTAATGCACTTGAAACACAGTGTAATACAATCAAATCCTACAGCTGTGATTTCATCAGGGAAAATCATTATTTATTTGACTTTCCATTCAGTGCCTCTGCATCTGGACAATGCTTTTGCTCATGTGCATTACAATGTCAGAAAATTATGTCTGGTTTTGTCTGCATGAGGTTTAAGCCGTGGATTTTATCGGGTTTAGTGCTTGTGTTTGGTCAGTACAAAGTGTGCTAACCAGACCAGCTTTGTATCGCTGTGTGACTATTTGTATACGCATTTGTCTCAGAACCAGAAAGGCTCAGCAGCACAAATTCCTTTGTCACGCTCCAGTATTTTTCGAGGTATTACATTGTACAGCATGACAGTAGTTTTTAAACCTGGGGGTCTCCTGAGATCATTTCTGGGGGATGCCAGGTGGAGAAAAATAACAGATTAACAGTAATGTGCCATATTTTAGACTGGGGAATAGTTTTACATTACCCTGCCTGTACCAGTGATATAATTTGCCTCGGAATAAATTCTGCTCCGTGTGTTTATTTGTGGGAGTCAAAGTGTGCATGGGTAGAAGTTTCAGACTGTTCCTGCAGGTCAGGGAGAGAGGAAAAAGTCACATCAAAAATCCACTGTGCCTGGAGGAACAACAAATAGGTTCTGGCTGTCATCGCAAGCAAAGTGTTATTTACTATTTATTTACACGTTCACAATAACCGGTTAAAACCAACACGGGGAGGCACATAGAGCACTCTCTCTTTATCTCTTGTTGAGTAACTGTTCCTTCCTGTTTTCCTTCTGTCTGTCGATTGGAATAGCGGTTCAGTAAATGGAATTAGGGCTTAAAGTTCTGTTTACTACCAGAAAAGGCAGGCCAAGGAACCAAACAAAGTGATGTGTTCTGGCTGGCTATTGATCTGTGCACCTTCTACTTTAACCATTACTTATTTCAATGTTTCACAGCTTTAATGCCTACCTGCTTGGCTTTATAGTAATTACATATCCAAATATTTGACACCAAAAAGGGCTCACTGGAGGAAGTCTTTACAGTAGTAAAGTCACAAAAGATGCATTTTAATTGGTTTGAAAAACTATAAACAAACAAAAAAAAATCTCCCGCTATAGTCAATACAGGGTCCAAAACATATGGGACATTCACACTGAATATATACATACTAAAATACAAAAATCTACTTTTATTAAGTGTCAGAGTCCTGCCATGTATTTACTAATCCAATGGAACCAAATACCTAATGCATTTCATACACACAATGCTCACCTCCTTTGCATGAATTATTCCACCTGTTAAACTGTGGAGATGACAGATAATAATGTACCCTGCTGCGGTTCCTTTTTTTATTATTAAGTTATTATTTGCTTATTTTTTTTTATGTATCACTGGTTGTGATATGTTACTGATGGGACTATTTGCATTAGGATCCATATTTACCATATTGTGCTTTTCTGGGAGTCTGAAGTGTGTACTTTACTTATGCCTAAATACATTACCTATACAGTTGCAGAAAAAAAATATTAGACCACCCTATGTTTTCTTCAATTTTATGTTAATTTTAATGCCTGGTACAACTAAAGGTACATTAGTAGCTCATAGCAGCTCATAGTAGTTTAATTTCAGAGCTGATAACCAGTTTCCATGGTTTTCTTGATAATAACCAAAATCACACAAGTTCTTATGGCATCTATGGCATTGTACTGACAAAACAGTGCTTTCAGTCATTCCATGTTTTCTTTTCTGTTTGTTTTTGTCACATAATACACACAGGAGTTAGTACTTGATTGTATAACCATTGTTTTTGATGACTTTTGATGGTCTAATAATTT
>JAPTGZ010000027.1:27321872-27332807 GCA_029814645.1 Fowleria isostigma | reverse complement strand
ACAGGAGTTAGTACTTGATTGTATAACCATTGTTTTTGATGACTTTTGATGGTCTAATAATTTTTTCCGTGACTGTAGGATAAATTTAAAGGATATATACGGCAGGAAAACAAGAAAAAAGAAAAGACATCATGGAGGTGTTAAGATTGTACTATTTTGGGTGGCTCTTAATAAAAATGAAGCCACCAGGCACCTTAAATAGCATTACGTGACTATAAAAAAAACAAAAATAAGTACTAAGTGAGCCAGTATTCAGTATGTTTTATTAATATCTGCACATATTAGCGACATATAGATGTACATCTTGCATTTATTTTATGTCTTTTCAAGAATAAACCTGAAACTATAGCCATCAAATGTTTGATTGAGTGGTCTTGAATTCTTTTGGCCTCTGTAGCCTGTCCACTGTGAGCCGGATCTTGGTTGTCTTCATGTCAAACTAACACACAGAAAACAGCGCTGTCATCTGTAGGTCTCCATGGTAACTCTGATCTGTGCTTGTTCGTTTCAGAGGGAGATGGTGTACTCCTCCCGCGACTCATCTCCGACTCGCCGTCTCAACACCCTCCCCTCCTCGACGGCCTCTGCTTCCTCTGGCTCTCCGTCTCGCTCTCGTCTCTCATACAGCGGAGGTCGCCCTCCATCCTTTGCCGGCTCCCACCCCCAGCACGAACAGCAGCGGCATCCCCATCATCCTTCAGCCGGCCACGCTGCCAACGCAGGCCTGTCCCCCTCACCGAGCGCCATCCTGGAGCGCCGCGATGTCAAGCCTGACGAAGAAGTTTCCGCAAAAAACATGGCACTGATGAAGAATGAAAGCCTGTATGCAGATCCTTACAGCTTGATGCACGAGGGTCGTCTCAGCATTGCCTCCACTCAGTCTTTAGCTGCCATCGGAGACCCCTTTAGCTTTCCCGTGTCCAGTGGCCTGTACCGCCGTGGCTCTGTGCGCTCCCTCAGCACCTACTCAGCCGCTGCTCTTCAAGGGGATCTGGACGACTCCCTGTACAAGCCTGGAGGTTCACTCTACTCTGACACGTACTCCTCAGCCACTCTAGGCATGGGTTTTCGCATGCCACCCTCATCCCCTCAGAAAATCCCTGACATGCAACTGAGGGATAGGGACTATTCCAGCTCACCCAGGGCCTCACCTGTCAGGCAGAGCTTCCGCAAAGACTCGGCCTCCTCCTCTGTGTTTGTGGATAGTCCCAAATCAAGACCAAGCTCCAGTTCAGAGCCTCTGTGTTTGACAGCTGGGCCGGGGGAGGGCGGCAGGGCCACGCCTGGGTTCGGTTCTTCACTGACTGGACAAGACTCTGACACTAGCAGGTTTGTGTGAATTCATACATGATTGATCCTTTTTTTTGATCAATGTATTTATTATTAAGTCTTTCAAACATACACAAAAAGTAAGACAAACATTGAGAAAGTAAGACAAACACTGAGACATATAGCATATGTATAAGACACCACAAATAAAACAAAAAAATAGAAAACAAACATGGGTCCACATTGTAGTTACCCAATCAATTTGTACACAGCACACATTATCCAGAGTCAAAATGTATTGTCAGTTGTCCTACATTAGAAATAAAAGGATGCCATACTACATTAAATGTCCCCATTGATCCATTCAATGTGGATCTAATCTATTCAATCTTAAAAAAAAAAACATGAGATCACATATTGATCTGCCAAAGTAGAGAGGTTTGCCATTCTTCCAATTTAAAAGAATGAGTCACCATGCTAAACAAAAGGAGTAGGATATATTATTTAATTGTGTACTTTGTAGAGGGAGATCTTTTAATGGTACATCATTGTTGTTCTGTTCCAACAATCAGTTAGAATGACACTGTTACACACACTGATATACCAACAACAGACTGACATCTGTTACATCAAAATATAGTCACAGAAAAAGAATTAGACCATCAAAAGTCATCGAAAACAATAGTTATGCAATCAAGTACTAACTCATGCATGTATTGTGTGACTAAAACACAGAAAAGAAAACATGAAATGCCTAAAAGCACTGTTTTTGTCAGTACAATGCCATAGTTATTGATGTAAGAACTTATGTGATTTTGGTTATTATCAAGAAAACCATGGAAAATGGATAGATATCAGCTCTGAAATTAAACTCTTATGAAATATTTTTGTTGTCGTCATTATATTTGTCAAAACAAATGTACCTTTAGTTGTTCCTGGAATTAAAATGAGCAAGAAACTGAAGAAAACACAGGGTGGTTTAATAATTCTTTCCGCAACTAATATGACATTAGGCTTCCTTCCACATTACGGAAAAATAGGGTGTGATTTTCAGATCTGAAGTATAAGTATGAAAACACTGACAGAGAGAGAAGACTATTCTAGATTACTAATGCAATATGTGGAATATCACAGGTCCAAAAATACAATAAATTGATGTTTTTATGGTTTTGGGATCCAATCACCGGCCAAAATATTTACCACTGTGTGAGAGAGGTCAAACAAAAGTAAGCATGATGATGCTGAAAGCAATGTAATAAATATAGTTTTTGACTGAAAGCACACATGTAGAGCTCATCCAGGATTTGATGTTAATTGGTTTGTATGAAGTGATGAATTATTAGCACAGATAGTGGAAGGATTGGGCCAAAAATCCACAAACATGTTAGGTTTTAACCTCCTGAGACCCAGGAAAGCACCATTTTTTTTTTGAATTAAATAATTGCCTATATTAGAAACATCATAATGCAACAGTTTTTGCAGATGCATTTTTTTAATTTTTATGAAATGTCTTTTGGGATGGACAGTTTTTATGTTTTTGTTTTTTTTTTAGTATAAACCTGTGAAGCTCTTGTCTGCAAATGAGGACAGAAAACTCATAGTTGGGTCTTAGGAGGTTAAGACTCATTTCTGAAGCAAGATGTGCTAAGTGTGTTATGTTGTCTTACCCAGTTACAGTTTACAATCACATTAAAATTACATAATGAGCATCTAGCTATTTATACTCGGTAGTACAGTAATCCGAGTTGAGAAATAGAGAACTTGTATGAACCCTGTGAAATTTCTGCTTGACTCACCAGAATAATTTACTGCTCCCACTAAATAAAAGTCTCTAACTAAAGACTCTTATCCATTTGCAGTCCCTCTAATCGGTGTTTGTAGTGCTTAATTACACTGCCTTG
This sequence comes from Fowleria isostigma, assembly GCA_029814645.1. Classification (NCBI taxonomy): domain Eukaryota; kingdom Metazoa; phylum Chordata; class Actinopteri; order Kurtiformes; family Apogonidae; genus Fowleria; species Fowleria isostigma. The sequence continues at coordinate 27,329,637 of JAPTGZ010000027.1, read as the reverse complement.
CCTTTCGCAGGGACCATCGTCTTGAACGTATGGAGGCGATGGAGAAGCAGATCGCCAGCCTGACTGGCCTGGTGCAGAGTGTTCTGACCAGAGCGCCAGACAGTGACAGCACGTAAGACTCTCCATTATCCTCCATTAACCCTCTAAAACTCACAGATACGGCCTCAGCGCAGACACATAGGCAGCATTATCGACAGGAAAGACAGCAGGCTATTATCACAGCCATTATCAGCTCGGCAGGAGTGAAGATGTATATTACTTTATTATGTGAGCACAGCACAAGTACACAGCACTAAACATTAGCTGAAGGCACACTGCTATTGATGTATGCACCAATAAACTGACATGTGTTAGGTAGATTCTCAGCAGATCTTTGATTTATTGACACTTAACATTGTTACCATGACACTTCACTCTAATGAACACCGTAGGAAGTCATTAGTGAGAGGATCACTTCTGATGGAATGATAGTGTCCAGTTGTAGTGCTGTATAGCGTTAGCACTGTAATTGCCTTGCCCTGTGGCCGTTGATCCTCAGGTGCGGCCTGCTGCGTCTCTGCATGATGGCGGGCTGCCCTCCGGACCAAGGGACGGAGTTCTCACGGCCATTACCTTTCTCTTCCAGCGAGAAGACCGAAACCAACAGCGACGGCTCCGCCACCGGAAGTGAGTACAGTAGTGTCACGCGACCTGTGTGCGAGTCTAGTTTTTACTAACACTGCTCCCATGCTAACTTCTTAGTGTAGGAACTTTTTTTAAAATGTCTTCCTGCCTTGTCCTGCTTACAACACACTGTAATGTAGCCAAGAGTAATGAAAAAAAGAAACGCAGTGATGGTGACTGTGTTTTAAGGCTAATTTATCCAAATGAAGAGGACTAATGACAAGTGTGGCCCATCTTTGCCAGCTGGTTGGTTCAGTTAAGCTGTTTTTTTTTTCCTTACACAAGTTTTCTAACCCATTAACCTCTCTTTGTCTTTATCTTTCCCTCTCATTTTTTGTTCAAATTGATTGATCACCCTGCATTTTTCACTGCATTTTTGAAATCATGTCAATATTAGAAAATGGGGGTTTACATAAATTCATTTTCCATCATTTGTTCTATACCATCACAAGACTTATAGCTGCGGAAAAAGTTATTAGACCACTCTAAGTTTTCATCAATTTCTTGTTCATTTTAATGCCTGGCAACTAAAGGTACATTTGTTTGGACAAATATAATGATTGCAAGAAAAATAGCTCATAAGAGTTTAATTTCAGAGCTGGTATCTCTCCATTTTCCATGGTTTTCTTAATAATAATCAAAATGACATAAGTTCTTACATCAATATCTATGTCATTGTACTGACAAAAATAGTGCTTTTAGGCATTCCGTGTCTTCTTTTCTGTCTGTTGTAGTCACATGATACACACAGGAGTTTGGATTACTTTTGATGGTCTAATAATTTTTTCCGTGACTGTATGTTCAGTTTACTTTTTGGGAATGTGCTTATTAGAAAGCTCTTGTTGGATATTTTATTGACAGTAATTTATTTAACTATATAAAACAAACTGGCATCTTCATGTTCAAGAAAAAAGAGCAGCAGACTGAAAAAAGAAAACAGGAAGAGAGAAGCACAGTCTGCAGACAAGGTTATAAACCCTATAAAAGTTACACCAGTCAGCCATAACATTCTGACCATTCAGACATTCCAAATGACCCTGATTCAAAGTTTACATACCCTAGTTCTTAATCCTCTGTATTGGCCCCACCTTTTTAACATCAATGACAGCTTGAAGTCTTTTGTGGTTGTTGTGGATGAGGCACTTTATTCTCTCAGATGGTAAAATTGCCTATTCTTCTTGGCAGAACACCTTCACTTCCTTTAAGATTTTGGGTTTTCTTGCATGAACTGCATATTTAAGACCTCCCCAAAGTGGATCGATGATATTGAGGCGAGATGGACACTCCACAACCTTCACTTTTTTCTGCTGTAGCCAATGACAGATCAACTTGGCCTTGTGTTTTGGGTCATTGTCAGGTTGGAACATCCCAGACCATCCCATGTGCATTCTGTCAGGGTATGTAAACTTATGAACACAACTGTATTAGGCAGCAAGTAAACATTTTGCCCTTAAAACTGATTTGTCAGGAACAACAAAATAGATAAGAGTAGGGATCGGAGGAAATTTTGATACAAATCACTGGGTCAGAGCATCTTCAGATTTGGTTTATTCCCAACGTAAAGTAGTTAGAACCTACCAAAAGTAGCTGAAGAACAGCAACCGGTTATCAAGCCATCTAGCATCTATGGGTCCATGACATTATTACCACCTGTCTGATATTGTGTAGGCTCCCCCCGTGAGGTCGTAACTCCACCAGACCACTGCAGGCGTGTATGGTATCTTGACCAAGGTGTTAGCAGCAGATCCCTAAAGTTCTGGAAGTACAGATGTGGCCTTCCATGGATCAGATTTATTTGTCCAACACCTACCACAGATGATCACATATTCCTGCGATTGTGATGTCCTTCCTGTGTCCAGTTTTGGTCACTATCAACCACCGCAGACCAGGAACACCCAACAAAACCTGCAGTTGTGGAGATGCTCTGACCCAGTCATCACTGTTACAATATAGACCTGGTCAGAGTCAGTCAGTTCCTTATGTTGATTATTTTGCTGCTTCCAACACATCAACTTCCAGGACTAATAAATGTTCACTTGCTGCCTAATTAAAGGTACCAGTGTAATAAAATGATAATTATTATTATCACTTCTCCTGCCAGTTGTCATAATGTTATGGCTGATCAGTGTATATGACCATAAATAAAGAAAGAAAATAAAGATGCACACATAAGGTAAGCAATGAATACATAGGACTCCTGTATATCCATCAGCTCAGCATCAAGACTGAAAAGAGGCATACAACAAACAGTTAGCCTGGCTCTGTCCAGCACTAACTAAATCAGCGCCTCTTAAGCTGAGTAATTAACATATGCTCTCATTTGTTCAATCCTTTCAAAATGAACAGCTCCGTTTTATGGGGGTTGTATGCCAGACCATTTTTCTGTTGGGAACAGGTTGCCGGGAAACAAGCAGAGGCTCCACATACTGTCGAATAGCTCCCGTTTCATAATTGTCTTAACCAGATACAAACTCAGTATTCATTTTATGTTGAATTCGCCCAGTGTATATAAGACAACAAATACAAGCAATAGGGGAAATAAACACCTAGCTCTGTTAAAAATATATTTATTTTCCAATAGCTTTGGAGCTGTGAAAGGTGTTAAACCAACAAACAAACACACACAACAGGGCGAACATAACCTCTTTGGCGAGGTAGTGTAATAAGACAGAAGGCTTTGAAGTACCTCCTTTTTTTTTTTTTTTTTTTTTACTTTTGACGATACGTATGTTGAAAGCAAAAGAATTGACTTTTTAGTTTGAATGTATTTCTCAAAATATGAGACTGGGAGTTGGCTTAAATAATGATGCTTTCAGAATACATTTTTTCAGTCATTCTTCAAAACACATAGACACTCTCCTGTTTTTATCCTGCTGTTGTCTTCTTTTTCTTGCCTATCTATAAATTTTTTAGTGCATTTTTGGCACGACAAATCTTTCGAGAGGCCAGACCATCACAAGGCCAGCGCAAGGACGACTTGTGTTTGACTTTTTCTTCGCATTTTGACACAAGGCCAAAAAAACCAAGCCATCAGCAGTCATTTTCTTTGCCGTAGTCAATAAAAAGCTCAGAGGGATCATTATTCTGCAAAAATGAACTTTTAGGACTTCCCTCTCTTCTCATTTTCTCTCTCTCTCTCTCTCTCTCTCTCTCTCTCTCTCTCTCTCTCATTCTCACACTAATTTCTCGATAACTGGCTCGCTCTTTCTATATTCCAGCTGGACGGCGGAAGCAGAAAGGTAGTTGCCATCTTCTACTCTTATCACCCCGTTTTATTTTTCCTATCAGGCTTCACTCATGGCTCCTCCTGCCCTCTCTATGGGTGTTTGATGTTTCTGGGTAGCTGGTGGTGTGTCTCCTCCTGTCTTTTCTGCAGAACAAACTCTCCCACGTCCTATCTCTGTCTCTAATTTTTCAATTTCTGCTTGGTTATACTTTGGGGATTTGCAGGGGGTCGCTTTATCACTAATCAGCCCCAGCCTCGTTTTTTTTTTTTTGTGTGTGTGTGAGTGTGTGCTTTTGAGGAAGTATGCGTGTGCTAAAATTGCCGGGGAGTCGACGGCCATACTCACAAAGCCCTGTGTTAAGATAAGAGCATGGTTTTCCCCCTGTGTGTCACCACTGAATAGACTAATTGCACTTCCGTATGGGTTACTAATAGCATGAGCTCACCTTTCTCCCTGTGGGCTATTAGAGTTTTGTGAGTATGGCTTTATTTTGCATTCACACACTGCTTCTGTTCCGGTGTGTGTGCCCAGAAATTTCTGTGTACGAACTTTTTCTTTCGGCCTCTGTGTGTGTATTATTGTTTGGATTGTGTGTCACACTGGCCGAGTGCAAATCTGATGGGAGCGCCACCCAGCAAAATAACCAATTTGTTTCCCAATGATCTCGTGGTGACCCCCGTATCCTGCTTTGTGATTGGCAGCTCACACACCGTCGGCCCCTCTAGCTCTGATGCCTCCGCCTCCGTCTAACTTAACCCACGTGAACAGTGTCAGCCGCTTGCAGATGCAGCTCCACCTGCACGGATTGCAGCAAAATGCCACTGACCTACGCAAACAGCTCACCCAGCTACGCAAAGTACAGGTATATAATCTCCACCATTACATGGAAATGAATGGAAATGAAATGCAAATGACTAACTGTACCATTATGTCCAGAGGAGTTTTTCTACAGCATGGTACCCGCTCGACTTGAATTTCAGGCAGGATGCATCATGTCAAATACTCTTTATTTGTGGGGATGAATTTGCTCAAATCATGTAACAGTCTACGAAAACAAGACTGTTATTAAATGTTCCATGCCTTAGTAGATCCACTGTGATCTATAAATTTTGATGCACATGTGAAAATGATGCTAAGACATAATTTTGTTCAAGTTCATTTATTTTTCTTAAGAAATCTCAGGTTGTTCATGGATGCTTTGGTTATTCCCATTTTTGTGAAAGGATAGTTTGTCAATGTAAATATTGTCATACTGCAGTTTTACTTTTTTGTACTAAAACATAAAGAACAAGTGGTGCCAGGCATAACAAACCCCGCATCGATCCAGCTGATGTCATCATGTCTATATGTGTGCTAACGTCAGCATAACAGTTGATTCCATATATGTGCCAACTTTGAAGTAAATCAAAACAACATTAATGTGTTTATAGACATTTGAAATTTTGCCCATTGTAAGTAAATTGAAAAAGAAAAAAGATTTTGAAAATTTGAACTTCGACCTATTTTTCCTAAAATGTAATCAGATCTATTCTGGGTCACTGGTAATTTATTAACCCAACTTGGTAGGAATTCATCCAATAGTTTTGCTGCTACAGACACTTCAAATTTCATCCATTATAAGTTAATAGAAAAAATAAATAAATAAAAAATTCATTAAAAATTGGAACTGTGACTTACTTTTCCCAAAATGTAATGACATCTATTCCGTGTCACTGGCGATCTATAAACCCAATTTGGTATAAATTCAACCAATAGTTTTGCTGCTAGAGTGTTAGCAAAGGAACAAACAAAACTGAACTAAAAACAATACCCTTTGCCTCCCCTTTGTGGGGCGGACTAAAAATTTGGAGTTGTCATTATTTTACTGGTCTGTTCAGTTTGAGGTCAAGTTGGGATGTAAGGGGCCCCTGAATTAAAATAAGTATGACATCCCTAACATAGACAATTGTCAAGATCCTAAAACCTCCCAAATAGAGGCAGAGATTCAGACAATTTGAGTGAATAAACACACATGAATGATGCAGGCAGAGGCTATGGAAGTAGACCGACAAATCATATAACCACTGCAGGAGTAATGTCTACAAAAGCCTGATGGGAAGGGTAGAACATGGACGTTTTTGTACAGATCCATAAAAACGAACGAGGGCTGAAATTGTTTTTCACTTTAACGCTTTAAACTACAGGAACCAAAGTTCTGGGAAAACAACACCAGAATTTAAAAACACCTTTCTCTTATAGCTCTCTCCTTCACCAACAAAACACTAAATATAAAAGTAGATGACTTCATGTCGATTCATGCCACTGTGGGAAAAAGAGAAGCCACTTTTCTGAGTTTCCATGCTGAGCCATGGCTTAGAGCATAGCGTCACGTTGGAGGAAATCTAAACAGCAATCTGTAATTACAGCTGTCAATCACCCCTCCCTGAATGGTAGATTTCTACAGCCCAGTCCACAAAATGCCTGTATTTAGGCATCTTTGGTTACATTATGCTTAGACGTAATATGGAACTTGAATGTTAACACTCAGTTAAACTAATCATTGGTAATAAATGACACAAAGAAGGTTACAGAGATCATCATTTGTGAAATAAGGGGAGGAGTGGACTATTGGCCTTGGTAGAGTCTATGCTTTCAACGTCCTTCTAAACTATTATGCTAAACCACTCGTTATAAAAAAAACAAACCCACGCTGTGAACAAATGAGGAGCTACAGACACTGTGACAAAGACAAAGGTTTGTGACACATTGAAGGTGACGTCATTGCAGTTTAATTACAACCAGATGCATTGAGAGGGTGAAAGGGTACTGTTTCCGCAGCAGAAGATAAAGTAAAAATAGTGCTCATTATGCACATAATATCATGACTCACGTATATATACACGCCACTTTAATTGTTGTGTTATTCGTACATACATAAACTTTATATACATACTATAACTTTACTAAAAACTTTATATATGTTCATGCTATGCCAAATACCACCCACTGAGGGTTAGGGGTTAGGGTTATGTGAAGCGGGTGTCTTGGCATAAAATGTCTTTGAATGACACAAGAAAGGTCGAAAATGCATATGTACATATAGCACACTAAATGCGTAAGAACTGGCGTGACATACAACACGATTTCATGAGATCAGTCTCCAGTATGAGTAGAGTGAGTCGAGTTGAACTGGTAACATGTAGTGGAAAGTGCCATAAGAGACATGCAGAAAAGAGATTTTAGTTTTTAAGGATAAGGAATGATTGTATTTAATACATACTGTTATTATCTACATTTGTCTTATGAAAAATGTGTTTACACTTTAACCCATAAAGACCCAGTGCTATTTTTGTGGCAGATCCCAAATAAATTTTACTCTATTTTTAATCTTTCTTAAGTGATTTATCACCATTTATTACAATACTATCCTCCATATTTTGGATTTTTCCAGTGAAAATCAGATATTTTTCAATATTTAATGTATTGATTATGTAGATATTTATAAAAGCTCAGGGTATTTTCAAAGGATATTATATCAAAAACAGAGAAAACTGATTAAAAAGTGAATTTTTCAGTAAAATATATCATTAACTCTACATAAACCAAGTGTGTCCATCCACTGTCATTGATACAACTCCATGGGTTTTACTGGTAAATCAGTGGTGTAGAAGATGATGATGTTTTCACAGTAACTACAGAGCCTCTGCACTGAAAAAAAGGGTTGTTGAATTAACATATAAAAATATGGACATTGGTTGCACATATTAATATGATGTTCACTAAAACAAATTAAATCATGTTAAATATAAAAAAAAAAAATCTGTTAAATAAGCATGATTTTGTTATGTTATTATGAAGAATTTGTTTTTGTCAAACATGACTTTTTTTTTTGCTAA
>JAPTGZ010000027.1:27296359-27321772 GCA_029814645.1 Fowleria isostigma | reverse complement strand
GTGGATGTTTGGGTCTTTATGGTTAAAATAGGTTAAATATAGAGAACATTTAATTTGGGAACTGACACAAAAGTAGTACTGGGTCTTTATGGGTTAAATTCACTTATCCGACAAATAGAAAACCACTTATGGGATGAGGCCAGAATACACACTGAAAGACACAAACCAACACCTGAAATTCCACAAATCAACAGCTCAGAGTTTGGAAAGATTTCAAAAAAGTAACTGATAAGCTCCAGAAATGCCATGTACTTTTCCCTTCTGGTATCGAACACATCTGTTGAAATCTCAGGCTGTACTTCAGTGACCTTCCTCATGTGTATATAAAGACAAGACCTGAGCAACTCATGTCAAACTACATTGTGTTTTCTGCAGAGATGAGATTCCACAGAGCTGATGTTGTTGTCCTGGTTTTTCTGCTCTGTTTAAACTGGACATTGGCTCAAGAAAAGAGCGGAGGGAATGATGAATCCAAGTTAGCAGAAGAAACAGATGAACAGTCTGATATCAATGAGAACAGACAGAAAAACATCAGTCCTGACATCTGGACTGAGCTGAAGGAGCTGAGAGACATGGTGATAAAACAAGAGGTGGATCTGACTTACAGCAAGACCAAGATAGAGACCCTGGAATGACAGAATACAGGTGATACATATATTATACACTAACAACTATCTGTTATATCCTTCAGACAAAACAGGGTAATATATGTTTATGTATATTTGTAAAAGCTCAGACAGCAGCACTGTTGACCTTAGAGGGAAGACTGATGGACACTGAAATTGAGAATGCAGGTAAATACCCACTTAAATATACTATGTATGTATTTATGATGGAACTTGCATGAACTGATGTCAAAATTATTGTTGTGACAATGGAAGATTCTGAGTTAAAACAAGACCAAGATAGAGACCCTGGAATGAGAGACAACAGGTGATGCATATGTTACACACTAATACATGTTTGTTATTGTCTCCTTCACAAATTCTATTGATGAAATAATAAATACAGTAATTGTAAAATCCATGCTGCTCAGGCAGATGAACTGTTGGCCACATAGACCAGACTGAAAGTGACTAGTGACAGGAAAATATCTCCCTGTATAGATATAAAGTTAATCCATTTTCACCAAAATATAAGATAAGATATTAAGATATTTCTTTATCACTCCCACAAGGGCAAATTCCAGATTTTTAAATTTATTTATTTATTCTTAAGAAGGGGCAACACAGTGGTGCAGTGGTTAGCATTCGTACCTCACAGCAAAAAGGTCCTGGGTTCGATTCCGACACCAGTTGATGGGTAGGACCTTTCTGTGTGGAATTTGCATGTTCTCCTGTTGTGTGGGTTTTCTCTGGGTACTCCGGTTTCCTCCCACCATCCAAAGGCATGCAGTGATAAATTAATTGGTTAATCTAAATTGTCCTTCGCCCTTAAGTAGCTGGGATAGGCTCCATGTGACCCCTGTGACCCTAGTGAGGATAAAGCAGGTTCAGAAAATGAATGAATGAATATTTTTAAGAAATAAAATTATAAATAAAGAAAAAATAAAAATAATTTGTTTTAGTGTAAAATGATCTTACAGTATTGGAGTCCAGATTAAGCTGTAGTGAAACAGAGATGGAAGAACTCAAGAGAGAGAATGCATGTATACATGCATTATATAAATTAATCTACATGGTAAATGTGTCCTTTTATCCAGATCTGCTGTCTAGAATTACAGCCAGTGAACATAAGAGCACAGGTAAGTTATTGCCATAAGCACTCAAATAAATATAAACTGCAATAAATCTACATTGTATTTATGATACAAAATATTCCTACAGCATTAGAGTCCAGATTAAACTCCAGTGAAACAGAGGTGGAACAACTCAAGAGAGAGAATGCAGGTAAATGTTTAACATTAAAAGAAAAAGAAAAAAAAGACTTCAGAGGACCTGATAAATGTGAAAAATGTTTGAGCAAACCAATGAATAGTTTTATGAAAGAGCGACAATACCTTTCATTTAAGTGTTTACATCCAACAACTCTGTCCGTCTGTCTGTCCATATTATTTCAGATCGTCCAAAGGTGGCGTTCTCGTTTGGTTTGACTGATGCAGGAGGGATCGGTCCATTTAATACTGACATCACTCTCAAGTTTAGCAGAGTCATCACCAACTTTGGCCAGGCCTACAACCCAAACACAGGTATGTCTCCACTGATCCTGAGCTTATAAACATTTTAATGTCAGATTTTCTATTTCCATTTGATTATTATCATGATTTATTTATTATCTCTACATATTTATTCATATTGGAATAATCTAATCCCTTGAGGTTTCATCTGTTTTACCTCATATATGTTCAGTATTTATTTAATCTAAGTGTGAGATGATTTTCACTGATTTTCTCCTTCAATGTAGGTGTTTTCACTGCTCCAATCCGAGGAGTTTACTACTTCCGATTCTCTACAATGAATACCAACTTGAATGTATGGTTAGAGGTTCAAGTCTACCTCAATGGCAAGAAAATATTATTGAATTCCGATAGCGACAATGTTGGACACGTCCTGGTTACAAATGCATTGGTTCTTCAGCTGGAAAAGGGGGATGTGGTCTACTTGGTCTTACGTGCAGGTCATGCTATATATGATGATCAAAATAATCACAGTACTTTCAGTGGATTTCTGATTTTTCCTGTGTGATTGGAAAGATGTTGACACCCACAATGAATTCAATGAAACCATTTTTCTTTACACTGCTGCATTGTAAACAACTACCATCATGCATTTCCACGTTGAAATAAAGATTGATTTTATCATCATTTTTGCCAATAACTGTATTATCTTGTTAGCTGCCTAGTTAATGTCAATACACATTTGTGCAATTTATAAACAAATTATGGGTTATGATATTGGTTTTATTGCAATGAGATCACCAGTTAGAACCTGGAGATGTGGTCTAAATGATTCTTTACATAGAATACAGTGAATACACTTGTATACATTAATATTATATAATTATTCTTAATTGTATCTGTCATGTAAACAGCATATTCCACTTTTATTTTACTATTCAGACATGTGGGGTGCATTATTCAGGTTTTATGATTATTCTTTGGATATGATAACCTACTGTTCATCTGCCATACACTGAAAAAAAAGGGTTGTTGAATTAACATAAAAAAATATGGACATCAGTTGCACATATTAATATGTTCACTAAAACAAATTAAATCATGTTAAATATAATAAAAATATTCTGTTAAATAAGCATGATTTTGTTATGTTATTATGAAGAATTTGTTTTTGTCAAACATGACTTTTTTTTTTGCTAACATTGATTATATTTTTCATGTTAACTGAACTCAAAAACATGCTATTTCAATAAAGAACCATGACAGAGGGAAGAGTTGAGACTCTGTAAAGATCTAAGAATACGGTGAAAGGTCATAGGTTGTGCAGGTGTAGCCTTCTCAGACCCTTTGAGCTATGAAAGGTCAGAACCAGCTGGGTTTCCATTACCGCTCTGACCCTTCCAGATGCTTCAGTCTGTTAACTCTTCCTGTGTTCCATACACCCACACCACCCCAGGGAGTATTTACAGGTAATGTAGAACTCTCTTCTTGGATCCTTAGAGGTCCTCAGTCCTTCCCTTCTGTCATGGTTCCTTACTTCAAGTTTCCAACACAATCAGGATCCATAGGTGTGCTTAAGCTCTTCAACCAATGGGGTTGTAAGAGTCCACATTGAGCGGAGTTACCAGACAAAAACAAAACATAACTTTTTTATTGTCTCCCAACATAATTAAAACTCATGGATTTGACGTTCTGTAATTCCACATGATTTATTTACGTTCAGAGAGAAACATGAAGAAATCATGTCATGTACATCAAATGTACTTATGCAAATTCCACAACCCCCATTTTGCCTTTTTTTCAGTGTGAACGTCCAAATGGATCATATCTGATGAGCATGAAAAGATGACAAACTGTATTTTACACCAATTATTTACATGTATAGATAGAATTAATGGATCAACAAGTACTATACATTTTAGTTTAGTAGAATTTTTTTGTCGGTGGTGGATGTTTGGGTCTTTATGGGTTAATACATATATGAAAAGCTGCTGTGCTGTCTTTGAGGTGTGCTGGATCCTCACTTCAATCTTGTATCAACAGTAAATAACACCTGCAGATTGATATAGCAACACCGTATGACACATTGAGGGCACTGTATCTTTTGAAGATTAATAATAAAACAGAAGAAGAAACATAAAAGCTCAGGTTCAGCTCACATCGCAACACATTGTCCTACAAAGATAGATTGCACAGATGCAGACTCACGTGAAATCCCAAAAGGAAACAGAAAAACGAGGTCCCACTTTATTCAATTTCTCCTGAGCGCTGCCAGTCACCACAGGAGAAGTCAATGAGTTAAACACTTCCAGGAGCTTCTGAGGAGAGAATTCAAGCCTCTTGCAGGAGGAGGAAAAAAAAAAAAAAAAAAGAGGAATTTGAGGGCTGCTTTTATTTTGTTTCACCTCAGCAATCACAACCAAGCTGCTGAGACACAGTGCCAAACAGCTGTGCCGGTGCTATTCCGTGATAAGACAGCTCACGTTTACCTGCCTTGTTTGCCCAAGTATGACCCCTGCACCTGAACCCATATTGTTGCCCAGGGCGAGGGCCAGTGGCTTAAATTTTACATGTACTCATAAATTATACAGTGCAACTGTGCAGCAAAGACAGGCAGCTGGGAGAGTGAGCACATCGCTGCGAGATCAAAAAACCTGAAAATGTATTCTCAAAATCAATCTAATACATTTAATATTTAAAGTTTCCTGTTTTTGGTCAGCGTCATATTTATTATCACTTACTGTAGCATAATAGGGATTATATGGAGATTTCACATGTTAGCAATATTGTCTTGTTTCACCTTCCTGGAACGCACAGCGGATAAATTATTAATTTTTCTGCTTACCAGGTGCTTTTATCTCAGGGAGTTGTATTACATGCAGTATTCCTGTAGAATATTCCATTCATAATACTAAGAGCAAGCCAAGTTACTGGAAATATTATGTATGCGTGCACGTACACCGCTCATGAACTGCATCTCGCTGTGTTTTTGTAAGAAATAACTCACAAGCACTGACTGAAAAAACACCTCAGCAGTCAAGGGTTGGGTTAAACGCTGTGGTATAATGAAACGAAAAAGATCACACTGTAAAACTTGAGGCTACAACTTGGCTTTTTAAGTTCATGGGAAAACACAACTGTTGTCAAAGACTTAAAAAATTTAGCAGCAATAGCAGATTTCACAACTATTCTCCTGAGGCCAGCTAGGCTAACACTGACACGATTCTTTTCCAAAAACTCGCTGAGGCTACAACACTCCCTGCTTAAGTAAGAATAGTATGTGTTATCTGTAATGTGTGTGTGTGTGTGTGTGTGTGTGTGTGTGTGTGTGTGTGTGTGTGTAGATGGAGAACCAGGATTCGGTGCGGACTCTGCTGAAGCGGACTGAAGCGGAGCTGAATGTGCGCGTGGCTGATGCCCTGAGGAAGCAGGAGGATCCCCTGCAGAGACAGCGCCTCCTGGTGGAGGAGGAGAGGCTCAAGTATCTCAATGAGGAGGAGCTCATCATCCAGCAGCTCCAGTCAGTATCAATCAGATGTACACACATGTTCATTCATTCATTCATTCATTCATTCATTCATTCATTCATTCATTTGTTCATTCATTCATTTTCTGAACCCGCTTTATCCTCACTAGATTTCTTTTTTTTTTTTTATTAATTGAGTAAGCATTTACAACACAAAGACCTGTATACACCATGTTTAATAGAATACATGCAACTTCACTTTACATTCTAAAAGGAGTGGGAGGAACAAAAAATATTTAATCCCACCCCATTTCTCAACAATGAGTTAACATAATGAAGTTTCAAACCTTTCTCTTATTATAAGCTTCAAACCAGGACATTGAACAAATAGTTGTATAGAGATTATAATAAACTCATTTGACAGTATGTACATTATATTACCAAAATATGTGTGAAAAAATAGTTACACTATATATTGTAATAAACTCATTCTACAGTATTTACATTATATAACCAAAATATGTGTGGAAAAAAATACACACAACACATTGTAATAAATTCATTCTACAGTATGTAGTTATATAACCAAACATGTGTGGAAAAATACTCACAATACATTGTAATAAACTCATTCTACAGTATTTACATTATACAACCAGCATATGTGTGGAAAAAATAGGAAAACAATACATTGTAGTAAACTCATTCGACAGTATTTACATTATATAATCAAAATATGGATGAAAAAATAGGAACACTATATATTCAAAGTGGTGTTACTGTGGATACGTTTTAACTGTTAACTTACATTATAATGATAATTACATACCATCAATGGTAAGAAAATGACAATACCACTAACAGTGAAGAACAGCACATACCAGCAATGGTGATACTAAAACCAGAAGGTAAAGGACAGCACAGACCAACTTAGTGTGGAACAACAAACACACATCAACATTGCAGAACAGACGTTAAACAGACTTCACAGAGAGGAGCTGTAGTAGAATATATGGGTACGAAAATCTGAGCATCTTTGTAAAAACAATTAATCACTAACAATTTAACGGTAGATACAAGAAAATGTAGTAATTTCCACCTCAGCTTCAACACCCTAACTCATTTTTAGATGCTGTTTGGAATATGTGGATCATTCAAGTGAGTTCCTGTCATGTATTTCGTAATTGCTTCGAATATGACAAAGTTCATATCTGTTTTATAATTAGATGACTCACAGCCGAAGACAGCGATAGGATGAAATTCTAACTGTAATTAAACCCTGCATCGAGCAAGATGCTTATTAAGATCTGAGGTGCGAGACCGTCCAGCAGCTAATTGAAGTGACTGCAAAACGAGAGCAGAGAGCTACCTTGAGATTTAATAATCAGATAACTTGCGTCCTTTTTTGTATGTTGAAAATGTTCACCATGATAATGATTCCTGAGTTTGTCTGCAAGCACTAGAACAGTCCCCGTTACAAAGTTTGAGTGGCATTTTGATAGCAAACTAATTGGTTGAACTGTTCGATGATCTCTGCTAATCACTGTCTGTTATCCAGCCTTGCTAATGGCCAATTTATTCTGGTTAATTATACATAGAAGTCTGAGTCATTACATAACTAGAGGCAGATTTATTTGACATTACATTTGGCCAGACTAGTCACCAACACCACATTACAACCGAACATTCTCACATTAAATCAGGGATCTCAAACTCTGTTAGTTCAGGAGTCACATGCAGCTCAATATAACCTGAAGTGGGTTGGATCATTGAAATAATAACATAATAATATATAAGTAATGTCAATTCCAAAATATTTTTGTCTAACTTTTATGTTTTAGAGTGGAACTACCCTTTTAAAAAATGTAAAAAAAACAAAAAAAAAACATGAACAACCATGAGCAAATGGTTGTTCATGTTGAAATGAAAAATGAAATTTATTAAGAAAAGAAGTGCAATTTTAACAATTTATGCCATTATTTTGCCTCAACGTCTCATTTTCACATGTTCACTACAATTTAAAGATCACAGTGGACCGACAAATACACAAAATAGTTAATTACAGCAGAATATTGTTAAAATTGCGCTGAATTCACATTTTTTTGTTAAAGGTTAGTCTGGAAATATACAAATTTTTGTGTAATTTTACTTTTCTTACACTAAATCAAAGAGAAAAATTTGCGGGTTTCAGTATTTATAGTTTATGCTGATAGTATTTAACTGCTCTGACCCACTTTAGATTGAATTGACCTAAAATTATTTTAATATTCTTGACTGTTCATATCTTCAGTGTCATTTTTGTATTCACAAATTCATCTTGCGGGCCGGATTGAACCCTTTGGCGGGGCGGTTTTGGACCCTGGGTTACATGTTTGAGACCCCTACATTAACTTTTTTCCCTATAAAGATGACATTTTACGACCTTCCCATACCTTTAATAACAAGTTTAGAAACATCTGATCACTAAAGAACCATTAGGACAGGTTCAGTTTTTCAATGCTGTGATAGGTGGAGGTGAACACAAAACATATTAGGCCAACCAATAGGATTAAATAATACATTTTCTTTATTTTCTTCATTTTTTATTAATTTTTAAATTGTTTAAATTTTTTTATTATAAAATTTTTAATTTGGTTTTATTTTTTGTGTTATTTTTGTTTTATTTTTTTTTAAATTTCAAATATTTAAAATTATAATAATAATAAAATTTCACTGCTTTTTCCTGAAGTTTGCCGAAGTAGTGACGATTGTAGCAAATAGAAATAAAAACAACGCACCGGAAAACTAAATGTTCCATGTGTAGAACTAGTAACATATATATAGGTTATTCCTAGTAGCGTCCAAGGGAGAAAGAGTTAATAAATTTCCTTTGTTGTCATTTTTCAACAGTTACTTGAGTTTTTTTTTTTTAAACCTGAGGATTTGGCATGAAACTTTTGCATATCCGCTCGTACTCCTCAACCAGCCAGAATTGTTGTGTTGTGTTCTAGTTGTGCAGCCGCCAAATGACTCGGAGACAGTTTATTGGCAGACACCTTACTGAAACCCGCATAGCATAATTCTGAGATAAATATTCAGTAAAATTTAAGTGTAGCGGAGGATTCCCTGGTGTTCAGCCTTCTGTCTGTTCCATCTCAGTGATCTGGAGAAGTCAGTGGAGGAAATCCAGAAGGAGTCGTCTGTCAACCACAAGCTGGTGACAGTGCAGGAGCTGGAGGAGAAGGCCACGGTTCTGAGAAAGCTGGGAGAAACACTCACAGAACTGAAAAGTTAGTCACGCTGGCACATTTCACATTCTGCGCACAAAACACAGACTCTGCTCGGGCAAACAGTTTATCATACACGAGTTATTCACCACTGCACTGATTATCTCTCCGTCATCCACAACCAGCCTGTCAGCCAATTTGCATCGACTGCTGTTTTAATGAACTCCCTTACCACTTAAGCAGTCATTTGAATATATTTTACTTAATTTTAAGATCCTCTCATTGATTGTATTGATGAGTTGTGATTAAATCGGTTGTTGTACTCTACCGCCTCCTCCTGTAGATCAATTCCCAGGCCTGCAGAGTAAGATGCGAGTCGTCCTCAGGGTGGAAGTAGAGGCTGTGAAATTCCTAAAAGAAGAGCCACATAGACTGGATGCCCTGTTAAAACGCTGCAAGACGATTACCGACACCCTCACCACCATGCGGAAGTATGATCCTTCTGGGAGCATCGGGACATCAGCACTCAGTTTATGAATTATATTTCCCCGTGTGCTTGCATACAATCCAAGGCACAGGGGACTACTGTTCATCAGACTGACTTATGACTTATACAACAACCTTTGGAAGAAAATGCACCCAGAGCATTGGAAATAGACCAAAACATATTATTGCAGAAGTGTGCAGCTTGGTCTTGAAAGATGTGCTACTATCTGGATTTACATTCCAATTCGCTGATTTTGGTAAAGTTGTGAAAAAACTGACAAATTTGTTATCCAAAATGAATTGGAGCATTTTCAAGTGGCTACCATTCCCACACAATTGATCCTAAAATTCTTCTGAAATATGAAAAATCTGAGGCCCCAGCCCAAAGATTATAAATGACACATCGTAACGATATCTCGTACAGTTTTCACACCAGAATGTCATACTGAACCCATTCACACACAATGGGAACAGAATGATGACAACTAATTAGCTGAAATCAGCCTCACTCTAACTTTGAGTGAAGAGGAATTTTTTTTGTTTGTTTTTTTTTTTAGCAATATTCTTATTGCAAAAGCACATCCATCTTACAATAGAATGTAAGGATTTACTAAATTTTTGCTTTTTTCATTTTTGACACTTTAACAACATCAATCAAAGCAAATCAGCCTGAATAGGGGTAGGGCAGCCACTCATTTCCTAAACTGAGAAGGTTGGGTTTTATGCCAGAAAATCTACAAACAGCTCTTCATAACCCAGACGCAGCCAAGACTGTTTCTTACTTTTACACCTAGCCACAAGTCCAATCTGGCAAGAGGCAAACACACACGGGTTACATTTCCTTCAAGAAATGTAGGAAAGTCTAGTAGCTTTATATGACTTAAAAGAGCCAGTATGTGTCGGACTGGAGAATAAATTGTCATTACACAGATTTAGAAATTGAATAATTTGAAGTAATCCTTTAAATACTCATCATTTGTTGCATGTAATAGTGTCCAACAGCAGAACAAAATAGGACTTGCCCATTTGTAATCTATTCAGAAGAGATGTTTCCATTTGTGCCCTGTCAAAAAGATCATGTTTTCACCCGAAGCTGATTAATTACTTTCCCTTTATTTTCAGACAAGCAAATGAAGGGGTATGGAAAAAACAAGAAGACTTCTCTAATCCTACATCAAAGCACAATGAGGATTTGCGGAAGTTTGCAGACTTTGACATCCCCACTAGCCCTCCACTCACTATCAATGACCTCGGTGGAGGAAATAGTCTGTCCAATTGGAGCCCCCACTCCAGCCTAAGCCGTGGCCATGGGAACCTGTCAGGCCCTCACAAGGACAATCATCCTCCTGTTCCCCACAAGGGCAAAGCCCTGGAGGAGTTGGAACGCCGCTCTGCTGCTGACAAAGCTTCATCAGTGGAGGTCCGACTGGTACGGATGATTCCTGCTGATCTTTGTCTCCTTTGTGTCATCACCTGCATAGATACCGCCTCACTGCAACAGTTCGGTCTTCACAAAGATCCATGTCTCTAATCCTCAGGCAGCAGAACGGGACTGGGAGGAGAAGCGGGCCAGTCTGACCCAGTACAGCGCCCAGGACATCAACCGGCTGCTGGAGGAGACCCAGGCTGAGCTCATGAAGGCTATTCCAGACCTGGACTTTGCTGCCAAACAGATTAAGGCATCTAACACACCGTCCTCCCAGACCCCTGTGAGTGGAGCTGGAACCCCAGAGCACCGCACCAACAAACCCCAGCACAAGCTCACTGGGAAAGAAGGAGGATCCAGGCGTGGCTCAGGTAAGATGAGGAGCGCTTTGTCTGAAACAGTCAGAGTTTTTTAAAGTGTCATGAAAGCACTTGCTCCTTAAATGAAAATGACTAAAATCTTATTTTAACAACAGTAACTTATTATCTATTTATTTTCCCTTGTATGGTATCATGTTTTTTATGTTTTTATCTTGCTTAAAACAGGTTTTATTGGCATTTTTAGTGATATTTCATGATTATATTGACTTTACTCTGTTTTTATATATTTATTTTAGTCCTTTCAACCATAATCAATGAGCTGCTGAGAGTACCTGTCCATGTCTTTTTGTCTTTGCTGTTCTTAATTGTCCTACATATGTCTTGTGTTTTTGATATTTAATGTTTGGTTGAAATGCCCTCTCCAGACTGCAAGACAAACCTTAAAATCAGTACAACAGAAAATAAGATTTATGTTTCATGTCACATTTACAATTGTAACATTAATTAGTACTGTCACATTTTTTCATGCGTATGATCATTTCATAGCTGGTCTCACTTTTTATAAACAGTATACACAGTAGTTTAACATGATAAAATATAATTAAATCCAGCAAAATAACTTCAGTGATACACAATGTAGAAATATAGAGGAAAATGACAACCAAATTTGAATAGAATAACCCATAAAGACCCAAACAGCTACAGGCAACCTACCAATCTAAAATATTTAATAACTTCTGATCCATGATGTAAATAATTGGTGTAAAATGAAGTTTATCATCTTTTTATGCATTAGATATGACCCATTTGGATGTTCAGAGACTTTGTAGTGAACATGGAGGCACCATCATCTTCTACAACATTGATTCACCAGTAAAACCCATGGAGTTGAATCAATGACAGTGGATGGACACACTTGTTTTATGTTCAGTTAATGATAGATTTGCTGATACAGTCACTTTTTCCTCAGTTTTCTCTGATTTTGATATAATAATCCAAACTTTCATCTGAGCTTTTATGAAGTTCTACATAATCCATAAGTTAAATACACGGAAATACCTGATTTTCACTTAAAAATGAAAGATGCAGAGGATAATATTATAATAAATGGTAATAAAGCACTTAAGAAACATTGCATAACACTTAATGTGCACACTGAACTTTGTTTTTCCAGACGAGCTGTCAGTTCCTCGGTATCGCACAGAGAAACCCTCCAAGTCTCCTCCTCCTCCACCTCCCAGACGCAGCTTCCCATCTTCCCCAGGCCTGACCACTCGTAGCGGAGAGACCCTCATTCCTGGAAAAAGCATAAAGGTAAAACAGGGAAGGCACATGTAAATTGTTTCCACATCTACAATTAAAGCAATTTATTAATATCCTTTCAGTGTACTTTACTTAAGTCTGAAGGTCGTTACAGATTGGAGGTGGGGTTTTTTTTGTCCAACTGTTACACACATTGTTCTGTTTTCATTTTTAACTGTCATTTGAGTCATTAGTACTTTCACACAGCACCTGAATATTATGCATTATGCAACAAAAAGCACCATTTTATGTTTTTCGGAACACAGATGTCAAGGTTTCTCAGCACAAATAAAGGCATCAACCAATCATTTCCGTCTGCAGTGATGGAACTAGACCTGTTAATAAAGGCAGCGAAGTGAAAAACAATTTGTGGAGCAGCCTCGACAAACAGCTAGAGTTTGTGTGTTGTGTGTGTGTGTGTGTGTGTGTGTGTGTGTGTGTGTGTGTGTGTGTGTGTTTTGACGTGAACACTGGACATAGACCCAGAGGAACAGATAGCAGATCAGACAGCTGGATCAGACACCTGGGCTGCAGATGAGGCTTCAGGTGACACTGAATATTTTGCTAATGCTGTCAAATCTGACGTAAATATATTCACATCTTTTGCCGAACAAGTGTTCCAACTGTTGTAAACTCACATTACTTTTGGCTGGTGTGAGTACACTGCAGAAAAGGGGTGTCTAAATACAAGAAGAAAAAACACTAAATCTGAGGAAAAAGATACTCAAAACAAGTCAAATTTCTGTCCATATAGGAAGATAATTTCACTTGACAAAATTTCAAGATTGTTAAAAATAGAAATAAGCATGTCTACACAGGAAATTTGCCTGAGTGAAATTTACTCTAGTCTGATAATATTTAGTCCCTCTCTAAAAAGAGTAAAAGTTACTCTTTGGATAGAGCTCTCCAAAATCAATAAAGAGCCAAAGTTACTCTTTTTAAGGAAAATATTTAGACTCTGGAAAAAATGCTCAGTAATTTTTCCAGTGTATCAATGTCGCTAATATGTCATAATAACTAAAGCACCAAAAAAGCAGGTTTAACAAATCTGTGACTTACAAAATCTGAATGAAATTTAATGTTGTGCAGATATTTTAATTCAGTTTATTTTAGATGTATATGATAATAATTATACTGGCTGATATAGACATAAATATATGATGCATTAATAGATATTGATATAAATTATGTGTGGCATTCTGCTAAATGGGTGGGATAACTTCTCTGTAAATAACAGTAAAATTGCATTAGTTATTCATTTTGTATACGCAGGAAAAATTACTGAACATCTTTTCCAGAATAAAAAGTATTTTCCTAAAAAAGAGTAAATTTGGCTCTATTGAGTTTGGAGAGCTCTACCCAAAGTGTAACTTTTACTGTTTTTAAGGAGGGACCAAATGTTATCTGGGTAGAGTAAATTTTACTCGGGCAAATTTCCTGTGTACAGATGTATAAACACTTAAAATAAGAAATTAACTCTTAAAACAAGATAAATTATCTAACACTTCTAAATCTAAGTTGTTTTTTTAATCTTGGTAAGAACCAAATAATTTGCAGTGTTCTTTTGTGTGAAATATTTACAGGTAAGTATTATGCACGTTTGTGTTGGTTATTCATCATTATCATCATCCCCCGTGTGTGTAAAGGCCTTTAAATGAAGAACTAGCCCCTTCTTATAAAAACACTTAAAGGTTTGTGAAGTATTCTTGTCAGATTTCAATGTTATATTACAATATTCTCATACTACTTTTCGAAACATTTTAATATTTCCGAAAATAAAAAAAGGCACATCTATAATTTCCAAGTCCCAAATCTCATTTCACTTATTTATTAGACCTTCACACACACACACACACACACACACACACACACATACACACAAAAAAAAAATACTTCCCCGTTTTTTCAGCACAGAGCCTTTGAGGCATAAAAGTTCAAGTTCAGCTCAAGTTCATTTTTTCCATTTTTATCCAGAAAACCGAATCTGAGGAGACTGAAGGACAAAAACCTCACGTTAAACTGAGAAGGACGGTTTCAGAAAACCCTCGTCCGGCATCCACACCGCCCACACTGGCCTCTGGGGACAAAGAAGAGCGCGAGGAGGAGAAAATTGCTGCTGAATTAGAGGTAGGGTAAAAACACGGCTTGTGCATTATATATTCTCAATAGGCTTCTGTTTAATGACTGGTAAAAGTGCAGTCCTTTAATTATTTATGTTACATCCACAATCTGCTGCTGGCTTTTGCACACAAACAGATATGCTCAATATCATTACCACATGTTCAAGCAGCAGGTGCCATATGTCCTTCTGCCCCTGGCACCAGGAGAGCCCAAAGATCACATACTGTTCAGTCATACACATCATCACCCAGGGCTCACAGATCACAGAAAGACAGATGGACCCTGATGGCAGCTTGGACTCCGTTTTAGAGGGGCTGTGATGGAATACACTGTCAGATTTTTGATCTTTCATGGGTTTTAGTTGTTCTGATTCTTTAACTCACGACCGTTTTGAACCTCCCTTTTGCCTCCCCAGCTTTTTGAGAGAGCCCCGCTCAGGCTCACTGTCCCCATTCCCCATTTCCTGCCCTTTAGTCCACATAGCAGGAAAACGGTATCCTCGGAGGACCTCAGCTCGGAGGTAACACTCTGATTGACTCTGGGTGAAGTGACTTGTTAGCCTCTTACCTCCCTGTGCTCCTTTTTGACGTACAGAAAAATGCAATTTTTCCTTCAATTTAAACTGAAATTATTGCTTTCTTTTCCTTTAGCTGATATTATTGCTCTTTATTCCTCTCCATTTAATTCTGATTCACATGCAGGATGTGTTTAGAGATCAAAAAATCAAAAATGTATAGTGCAATGATGAGCTTTTAGAAATGAACAGTATTATAATAGATTAGATTAGATTAGATTAGATTAGATTAGATTAGATTAGATTAGATTAGATTAGATTAGGCAGAACTTTATTGATCCCTTGAACAGAGCCCTCAGGAAATTGAGGTTTCAAAAGCAGCACAACACTGAGCATACACACAAGAAAAAAACTCAAGGTATAAAAAGCAATGTAAAAACAATTCAATAGCATAATTAAAAAAAATAGAAAACTATATAAAACAGTATTGAAAAGAACACCATTGCACATCAGAAGTCCTAACAGTAACAAGTGGCAAAGTGGTATATGACCACAATACGATCAAACGATGATCATTTGTACCTTAAGTCATGATCTCCATTATGAATCACAATGCTTCTCATAAAGCATGGTCTGTTTACACTCAAATTATAGCAATAGTTTTCTTTTCACTAGCATTCTGGAAGGATTAGATGGTGTGATCACTTTGAGTACTTATTTGATTATAGTCTACAAAATAAACTGTTATTAATGTTATTTCTTATTAAGACAGCAGGTATGAATCAAATGTGCACATTGATGAAGTAAACCCTATGTCCAAATTTTCCTAATTGTTCACCATATGTCTGAGACAGCTGCAGTGTTTCTCATTAATTACCTCAACTGTGGCAGCCTGTCATAGTCTAGTTTGTCTCACCGCAGATTCATTTCTCATAATAACATAAAAGATCTCCGACGTGATTCATGTAGCATCTGTGAAAAAATCAGGATTACGACATGAGTTCTGGACAAACTGTAGATCACAGGAGTCACTGTTTATTAATTGTTTATAATTTATTGAGCATCCCCATTAGCCGACGTACAACGGACAGGCTAGTCTTCCTGAGGTCCTCCTACAAAAATGTTTAGGATACAAAATAACAATACACAGATCCAGATACACTATAATAATTTAATACTGTAAACAATCATCCTGTGACGAGATTATTTGTTAGTGTTCATTTCCTCAGCTGTAATGAAACAATCACACACTCCTGCAGGTTAAAGGAGTAATATTTTGCTTTTTTAAAATGAATTATGTATTTTAAAACATTTCCATGTGGTCTACATAAACTGTAAATGCTATGCTTGGATCTGAATTCCTCATTAATTCAACTCCACAGGCCCATCTTCAACCCTACTTCTGAGTAATGACACAAGAAAGGTTGTTTTGAGCACTGGCCCTTTAAATGCAAATGAGCCACTTCATACCCCACCCCCTCCATGTTGCTGCTCTGTCCCTTTCAGTCACGTATGTTCATTAATACAACCAACAACTGAACATTTTAGGTAATCAGCTTGAAGTTTGGACATATTTTCAGTATGGACTACAACCGCTGCTGCTCACAAACAGTTATGTCATATTTGGAGAAATCTTCGTCTAACTCCATCTGGAGGGTTCACATTTACACTTTATGAACTATTAGGGTCCACAAATACACAAATAAAAAATGAACCAAAGACTAATAAAACTAGGTATAGCAAAATATGACCTTTAAAATTGATAATATACTTGAAAGTCTAAAAAAATCCACAGACACAATAAATGCTGTGTTTTCTTTGGAAATCTTTGCCAGAAATTTGTCAGATTTGTAATTAATCTTTAGCCTTGTATCATAATGGAGATGGGAATAAGTGGGGACACCAGCAGTCATTAATGGGTGGAGGAATGCAGGTATGAGCTTTAGCAGTTTGAACATCAATGGCAGAAACATTAGTCATGAAGAAATGTAAATGTAAGGGTAGCTAGATTGAAACATGTGAAGACTGGTTCAAGGCAATATGTATGAAAAATGCTAAATTTCACCCCTTTAAAGTGGACTAATCGAAAATGTTGCCCACTCGTAGGCTCTGAAGAAACCCAATAAACCGTCAAAAATACATTCAGAAATGCTCGTTGTAAAATACACAGGTACTCAGTCCATTCAAAATGAATGCTAGTGGTGTAGGAAAGTTTGGACAACACTGTTATTTATGTGTTTTATTGATGTGTCCTTTGAAAAGCATATCACGCAGCTATAGTTGAAAGGCTTTCCGCTGGATGCACATGGGTGTTGTACTTCAGATAAAACCCTTCCTGTTTTTCACCCTCACATAAAGAACCCCATTTATGAATGTTTTGTGTTCTGTGTTTTGCAGTTCATGTCGATGATTGTGTTTACAAGACCCAGTGTTTGCATATAGTGTGTGTTATCAGCAGTAAATGCTGATACTGATACTGAAGTTTAAAGGAACTTATCTAGAAATACATGGGTTGATAAGATCGCTAACTCTACTCTTTCATAGCTGCATGTCTTTTTGTGCTCTTATCTCCTGCAGCATGTTGTATCCAAGCCCAGTTTATTGTGTTTAAAGTGTGTTTAAACTTCAAGTGCTTCCTTCATTTGTAGGGAAGGCGCTTGTCTCCTGTCCCCCAGATTGTGTTGACAGAGTGTTTGCGAGATTCTCCCACTCCCTTAGAGGACCCCGTCAGCGATTTAGCAAATAACTCTTTCGGGGAGAGTCGATCACAAGATTGGACAGGTCATCACATATCCTCCCACGCTCAAAATTCAGCAGACTCTTGTAGAAGCCCTCCTCAGCGAGACTTGGGGTTTCAGAGGAATTTTGGGGAGGATATGGAAATTAAAGAGGAGCTGGTCCTTCTGCTGACAGAGCTGGAGGTGAAAGTATTGTCTTCCCTCGAGGTGCAGGAGCTGAGCAGGACTTTAGGAGATGTCCTGCATACTCTGTCCATTTCTTCACAAACTAAAGAACTGTCAAGTCAGGAGCTGAACGACCGACCACTACTAATGTTTTTCAAGGAAGTGAGAACAGCCAAAGAGGCCTACATGCGTCTCCAGTCACTTTTGGAGTCGTCAAAACCAGTGCCCAAACCCAGGCTAAAATCATCCCCGCACCCCGGCCAGCAGAGCTCTTTAATGGAGGCTTTGAGGAGGGGGATGGAGACGGGGGACAGGATACTCAAACTTCAGCACATTATGGAAGTTAAAACCATTCCCGAGACTCAGCAGAATCCAGCCAACACTACTCCTCTGTCTAATGGGTCGGCCAGTTCTGTAAGTAAACAGAACCCGAGGAAAACAACAGAAGACGTCCGACGCAGCACTTACAGAAGACTGGACAGCCTGGAGGAGACGATTCGTGAGCTGGAGAACACCTTGATAGAAATCAGCGGCCATTCCACACCAGAGCAGCTCTACTCCCACACACCCGCTCAAAGCAGCCCCATACAGACGCCGACCTCAGAGACCAAGAAGCCTCCAGTCCCACCCAAGCCTTCTTCTTTGAACCACGCATCGATCCAGGTTCACTGCTCACACCCGCTGTGTAGATTCCTGCTCTGAAGCAGCCTGCTTTATTTTCTTTCCTCTTATTCTGTCTGGGTGACGGTTGGATCTCCTTTTTCAGGCTTCTGATGTCTGCTCCCTGATTAAATTGGCGTCAAATTGTATTCAAAATCCAAAATATGTGGAGGGGATAGACAGCAGACTTCCTCTCTACTGGTCTGTTGCATCATTACTGCAGGAGCTGTTATTCTGTTGGGCTCTGAGCTGTTAACTGTTTCTTTATTGATCTGTGTTGGAATCTGTTTTTCTGTCTTTAAAGCTAGCCAGCTTCACCTTTTGTTACACTACATAGCAGGAAATAAGAAGAAATATCTGTATTGGATAACACTAAGTTTCCTAATTTCTTCCTCTTGTTTCTCCTCTTTATTTGCCAGCTCTGTGTCTGCCAATATGGGTTTTGCCTTGAAATCATCGCTATATGTTATGTTTTTTACATATTTAACCCATAAAGACCCGGTGGTACTTCTGTGGCAGCTCCTACATTTTTCTTGAATGATTAAACATTATATTATCTTCTGTAGTTTTGCATTTTTTTTTAACAGTGAAAATCAGGTATTTCCTTAGAAAAAATGACTTTTTCAGCAAAGACATCAGTAATTGACCATAAACCAAGTTTCTCCATTCACTGTCATTGATCCAACTCCATGGATTTTACAAGTGAATCAGTGTTGAAGAGCAGGGGTTCCCAAACTTTTCAACTCACAACCCCCAAAATAACGGTGCTGGAGACTGGGGGCCCCCACTGTCCTTGAAATGACTGAAACATAACTCCCCCACACCCACCACCACCACCAAAAAAAAAAAAAAAAGTGTCCACAGAACTCACATACTAGAAGGCATATCCAAACATAAAAACACAAAAGAACAGAACAGCCTGACAACCATGATACGATTTGTAGTGTATTGTACGATTGCAGTGTAATGGTTATTGAGGTTAATATGTCTGTTTTACAACATTTATTGGCCTTATGATGTTTATTTTTATTGATATGATACCATTAGTTAAACCTGTAGGCCCAACAATAGCAAGTTGTTGTCAGTGCCATTGTTCTTAGTTTCCCACTTGTAAAGCAAAAGCACTTCCTGTGTTCCCTCGGTCATGCATAGCAATCTTCTTACTTTCAATTTTTAAGTGCTAAACCATTGTCATTAATCTGTCATAATCACCTCAGGGGCCACATCAAGAGGATTCTGACAATCATTTTGCGACCCCCTTTTGGCATCTCACGACCCCCACTTTGGGAACCCCTGTTGTAGAAGATGATGGTGTTTCCACGATAACTACAGAGCCTCTGAAAGTCCACATGGGTCATATCCGATGACCTTGAAAAGACGCATAACTGTATTTTACCTGAAATATTTCAACATATTGCTAGGTTTAGTGGAACAAAAGTTATTGAATATTTTAGATCAGTAGATGATTTTAGTCACCAGTATCTGTTTGGGTCTTTATGGGTTAAAGCTTATTCATTTAATGTTTTGCTCTTATTTATAATTACAGAAACATAGAAGTTAATTTTACATTTTGTAGAAAAACAGAAAATTTTTAATTAATTTTCAAGGTGATTATTTTTTTGGTAAACACAGTTGATGAAAAAGAAAAGGAAAAAATGAACATATTTCATCATCAGTCTAGGATTCAGCATCGGTAATAGACAGCTTTTATGAAACAGAGGACTGACATTCATCATTTATATTTAATGTCAATGCTCAGCCTCACTTATGTTTCACTTTTTACTCGAATGCCCACATATTGAACCCTATTAACCAGACATCGGCAGTCGTCTGCTGTTGATTCACCCCCTGTTGACCGCAACACAACAAAGATTCCTAATAATCAAAAGGCTTCCTCACTTGCCACTTAAGTGAGTTGTCTTGACAGCTTGCATAGTATTCCCTGTTGCGCTGATTGTAGCCTCCCACTCAGGGCAGGGCTGCAGAGTTTGACAGTCACACTGTCATGGTGAGTTTCAGCCCTCTGATGTACAGCCAGGGACCATTCCCATGGGTCTGGCTGAGTATTACAGAGTCTTCACACATTATTTCATCACTCCAATTTCAACCCCGTTCATCATTTCAACATGATCCTCCTTCCTGCTGTGCTTCTACACTTAATCATGTACAAACCAAATTCACATCGACAAGTGATCTACTTTAAAGGATCATTACACATAAGGTTTTAATTAGTGCTGAGTGTACTGTATATTTTATGTCCCTATTTTAACTGGACTTTTCATCAGATATGGATCTCTGAAGGCAGTTTCCAGGGTTTTTATGCAATCAATCACAGTCACTGTAAAGGGTTGGCTTTTTTAATGCTTCATCATTTTATCTCGCATTAGTTTTCCATTCAGATAATGTCTCTGTGTGCAAGAGAAGCACAGTTGGATGGAAGTTTAAGCGAGTCTGTATTTGTTTCAGTGCGTATTAGAGACAGTCAACACAGTAACTCAGCAGGAACGATCATTAAGCACACTGCCTGTGGATCCTGCGGTGAGGCAAGATACGCAACGTCAGTTTTGATGCTGCATTTCTATATTCTTCTTTTAGTCATTTTTATACTGTAGATGGTGAAACTCTGTGAAGTGAATAGTTCAGTTATATCAGATACAAGCTCTGATCTTAAAACACTCATTGGTCTCCGGAGACAGACTTGCTTGCTAGATTCAAACTATGTACCGAGCTGATGCGCGCCTCAGGCAGCGACTGGAGGCACTGAAGAGGAGAGAGGGAAAAGTGTGACAATGTACTGTGTATCCGACTTTTAATTCACATTGTGTGTCCTATCTCTCTCAGGGCGGGAACAGCTCTGGTGTTGGTAAAGTTATCCAGTCATCAGCTACATCCAAGCTGAAGCACCTGCAGCAGAACAGCACAGACAAGACTAAAGGTGGCAAAAGAGAGGACATTCTGAAGATCCAGGGCCAACAGCAGGTATACACTTTATGTCTGACTTTGGCAGGGCCGGTGTGCTCTTACTCTGGCAATAACTGTGTAGGTCACATCTATTTTTACATAGTAGAGGAGAGCGTGTGCAGAATAGTGGCGTAAAAACCATATAAATGGACATAACAAGGGTGAAAAGACAGGGGTTCTCACAATGTTCTTTTGTGATATCTGAAGAGAGGTCATCATCTACACCAGGGATCACCAACCCTGGTCCTTGAGCGCTATTATCCTGCATGTTTTAGATGTTTCCCTCTTCCAGCACGCCTAACAGGTCTCTGCAGAGTTGGTTTATCATTTGAATCAGTTGTGTTGGAAGAGGGATACATCTAAACCATGCAGGATAATAGATGTCAAGGACCAGGATTGGTGACCCCTGATTTACACTATTTTACTATAATTAAAACAGATCGAGCAGAATTGTTTGATACAAGAACAGCATATATCCTTTTAACTAAAGTTAGGCATTATGGCATACTTTTATGAAACTGACTGATTTGCTTCAATACCACTGAGTATCAAAACATCTGTTCTTGTTTCCCACCAAATTTCATTACCTATGAAATACATTTCATCAGTGTTAGCACATGCATGGCATGTGTACATTTTAATTAATGATATAAAGGTAACAGATGTTATCTTTTTTATGTTGCAAACTGGTTTGAGTAGTAAAATGCCAAGATGTTAAAAAATAAAACCTTTTCCTTAACGCTTCAGTGTGTAAAAAATAAAGAAGTTAGAGCTGGTGTTTGTTTAATCAGTTCTGCATGAGTTAGTTTTAAGTTATTATCCATGTTCAGACATAGAAGGTGATGGTAATACACCTTGACATTACCTACTTTGAAATGAAGAGGAGGAGGAGGTGGAATTATAATGATGGATGATGTTTGACTCCATGGAGGAAACCCTCACTTCAAAACCAACAGTTCATTTCAAGGTCACAAAAATATGGTAATATTTATGTAATTAGACACCAGTGACAACAGTTAAGAACATTACATCCAGTTACTGCAATTATATTATCTAAATCCCTCTAAATCTTACACACCTTTAAACCACACCTTCTTGGACCTTTAAATTAAACCAAATTATATTTTTTTTATAAAGTGCTTTGAGTGCATACAATGCTGATAAGCACAAAAATCAAGTGTTAGCATTTACAGTCATGGAAAAAAATATTAGACCACCCTATGTTTTCTTCAATTTCTTGTTCATTTTAATGCCTGGTACAACTAAAGGTACATTTGTTTGGACAAATATAATAACAGCAACAAAAATATATCATAAGAGTTTAATTTAAGAGCTGATATCTATCCATTTTCTATGGTTTTTTTGATAATAACCAAAATCACATAAGTTCTTATATGAATATCTATGGCATTGTACTGACAAAAACAGGGCTCTTCTTTTCTGTGTGTTTTAGTCACATTATACACAAAGGACTTAGTACTTGATTGCATTACCATTGTTTTTGATGACTTTTGATGGTCTAATATTTTTTTCCACGACTTCATATCATAATGTGTAATTTCATTATGTTTTCAGGAACTGGTATCAAAGCCAACTTATCTATACTGGTACTAGTACTGTACAATTCTGAACAGTACCCGGCCCTATACATTACACATATACAGCTGAATCAATTAGCATGTTTATTGCATAGAAACACTGTTTACCCTTAAGGTGTTAGTGCTCCCTACAAACCTTCAAAGCTTCATTTAGATGCAGGGAAAACCTCTGCATGCACCTCATGCAGAGAAGCTGAAAGTGCCTTCTAAATCGCCATGCCACCTGCTCTGTATTTGACACACCAGATCAAGCATAAATTGGCCTTGACGATCACTACTCACCTCCACTCCAGTCTTGTCCTCACACCACAGCACTTTGGCACTTCCCTTCGACACTCTGCACTCACAAATACTCAGATTATGGCATTATGTAACGCTGAGTAGAATAATGTGATTAGCTGGAGTTTTAGAAAGACATAGCCTCAATTAGTGGCCATCAAAGAATGTATGATCATTAGCTATATTAAAATGCAAAGTCACATTTTGTGGCAGTCTCATTATCATGGGTTTGTTGAAATAGATCAAAGAATCCTCTGCAGGCTCTGCATCCCACAGAGAGACATGTGTCAGACAGGTTATAAAGTGGTGGCGGATTAGCACTTCAATTAACCAAACACTGATTTAATGTCTGGAAGGCTTAAGCTACCTTTAATTATAGTCTGTAAACACATTAAAAAAGTTGAAAATACCTGTTACTTGGCATCACATATTCACAAAAATATGTATGTGTATGTGTAAAAAGCACATCTCTGCCAGTTTGTTTTGCATATACAATCAAGCCAGTCATAGAGATAATAAAAAATACAGATAAGACAAAGTGTTTATAAATGTGTCTGATTAAGTTATTAATTAGGTTGTAAATAAATATGAGTTTTTTAGAATTCTGTTTCCATAAATCTTTCCAGGCTCATTATTTGATAATATCAAGTAACTTCTGCACTTTTGTGTTCTGTTCTATTAAATATCTCACCAGAAGTTTCTTACTTTATTTTTTTCCTTTAGTTGACATGTTAAGGTAGTATGGAGTTCCTACCGTACATACAGTGCTCAGCATAAATGAGTACACCCCTTGGAAAAGTAAGATTTTAATCAATATCTCAATGAACAGAAGCACAGTTTCAAAAACCTTGGACAAAACTGAGTTTTATAGAATATTTCCTTAACTGAGAACATGATATATTGTATAGTGTCCCATAGAAACCAATTACCCAATTTCCCAGTTTGGGATTAATAACGTACTTCTATTCTATTCTAAAATGTTGATTCTCAAAGAAAACTAAAGGTTTTGTGACATATCTGTTGGGGCGTACTCATTTATGCTGAGTACTGTGCCTGGCAAAAAAGGAATCTTCTGCTAAATTTTAAAATACATCACAATTTATTAATGACTTACTGAATTTACAGAAACAAACCAGCACCTAATCCAGAGCATATCCACTTTTTATGTAGGCTTTGCATGTTTTCTCCATGTTGTTGCAGTTTCCCCCAGCTTCTCCCTCCCCATCAACAACGTATATGCTTGGTTAAGTTTCCTAACACTGCCCTTGACCTCAGTACTGCCCCAGATCTGGACTTGGTCCCCAGGCGCTATTCAGTGACAGCCCACTGCTCCTAGTATGATGTCCTATATGGTCCTTGCAGAGCAGTTTCAGACTGTCTACTGGCTATTTAGTGTGTCTTAAAAGGGTCTATGTAGTGATATTGCAAACTCTCAACAGCAGGGAAAGGATGTGGAACCATAACCCACTCCTAAGATTACATACACCACTAACAAATCATCAGTATGTATCCGCAGACTGTATCACTCACAGAATGGAATATAACAAACAAGGTCAGAACTGTCACAGTTTAGTCTGAACTGTGGATCAACAAACAGCAAACTTGGCTAAAAAGATAATATCATGTAATAACTTCATGACCCCCGTTATCAAACTCACCCATGTAGAAGAAAACTCTGCCATTTTAGTTTTAAACTCCATTCTTTTCATTTAGAACTGTGCCCAGTGTTGAAAACAACAGTACTTCTAGCTTTTATTACTTTGTACTTTTTCATTTTTCATTTATTTATTTATTGTGAATATAACATAAAAAAACAAACAACAAAAGATTTATGTAAAGAGAAGAAAACATTCAAAAGGAGCAGAATGAAGTTTAACTTATATATACTCCCACCCCATACCACCCATCCTTCTACCTACCCTAAATTTCCATGTCAGATCCCATAAGTAATAAAAAAAAATCCTACACATAGCAGACTAAATTTTGACTAAGGACAAAAAAAAAAATGGAATCCATGTTAGTAAATAATGTTAATGAATAAAGTAAAACTAAGAG
>JAPTGZ010000027.1:27090180-27101145 GCA_029814645.1 Fowleria isostigma | reverse complement strand
TTGCCCTTAAGTATCTGGGATAGGCTCCATGTGACCCCTGTGAGGATTAAGTGGGTTCAGAAAATGAATGAATGAATAAATGAACACCCAGATGCAATAATAATTATTGTACACGCAATGACAATAAAGGCTATTGTATTGCATTGCGTTCTGTTCTGTTCTGTTCTATTCTATGGGCATTAAGCACAGCCTCCCAACATCCTGATCTTATACCAGCTCCTTTATTTCCTGTCTTTCATTATTGGACACTGTGATTAACTCATAAAGACCCAGTGCTACTTTTATGGCAGTTTCCAAATGATTTTATTCTCTCCATTTAAATTTTCTTAAGTAAGTTGGCTGTATATATTGTTATATCCTCTGTATTTTATTATTATTGGGTGGCTGTGGCGCAGTTGGTAGAGAGGGTCATCAAATAGTCGGCGGTTCAAATCCCGCCTCAAACTATCCACATGTCGAAGTGTCCTTGGGCAAGACGCTGAACCCTAAATTGCTCTCCGTGGGGTCTGGTAGCGCCTTCATTGGCAGCAATCTCCTACTGGTGTATGAATGGCTTGTAATTTGCACTGTAAAGCACTTTGTGAAAAGTGCTATATAAACAAAAGCTTACTTATTTCACATTTTTCAGTGAACATCCTGTATTTTTCTGTATTTCATTTATTGATCATGTTGATGTTCATAACAGCTCAGATTGAAGATCGTTATTAGATCAAAAACATAGTAAAATGATCAATAAATGAGATATAGGAAAATACATGATTTTCCCCCAAAAAATACCAAACACAGAGGATATAATAAGAAATACTGCCAAATCATTTAAGAAATGTTAAATATAGAGAAAATAAATTATTTGGAAATTGATATAATGGTAGGGCTGGGTCTTTATGAGTTAATCAGTGTTTCCAATAATGAAAGACAGGAAATAAAGGAACAGGTTTAAGTTCAGGAAGTAGCAGGGCTGTGCATAATGCTCATTGTATGGTATTGTACTGTATTTTATTCTTTTCTATAATACTAACTTTGTAAACAGGATGACTGAGTGCTCATATAACTGTCTCCTAGTTATACGTTGGAGGAGTGATAGAGCCAAACTTGCCTCACCTTCCCACCACACCAAATTTCCGTGGCTGCCTGGAGAATGTTTTCATCAATGGTGTCAACGTTATCGGCAAGGCTAAGCAAGAGGATGACGACATCCGTATCCCCCGAAAGGTTGGACGGAATGTCAAACAAGCAGCATTGCACCAATACTGTCGCTAATTTTTCCATTTTTTTTCAACTTAGAGTGTTTTACTCATCAAATTTCACTTTCTCACCCTCAGAAAAAGATGCATTTTGCCTGCCGTGACATTTTGCTCAAGCCGATGACCTTTGCTGGACCCAATAATTACCTGCAAGTACCAGGCTTCTTCAGGCGGCCTCGAATGTTTGTCAAGTTTAAATTCCGCTCCTGGGACTACACAGGGCTGCTGATGTTCACACGATTTGCTGATGACCTGGGTGCTCTGGAGTTAGGTCTAAGTGAAGGACAGATCAATGTCACTATATTCCAACCTGGCAAGAAGAAACTCCAGTTTGCTGCAGGTGGGTTTGTGTAATTATTAGATATTAACCCATAAAGACCCAAACAGTCACCGGTGACCAATACCATCTACTAACCTAAACCTAAAGACCCAGTGATACTTATGTGACAGTTCCCAAGTTAATTACTTTCTATATTTAACCTTTCTTGAGTGATTTCTCACCATTTATTGTAATATCATCAACTTTAGTTTGATTTTTTTCACTGTACTTCATGTATGTTCCTATATTTAATTCACTGATTATGTAGATGTTCATTAAATTCAAAGGATATTATATCAATACAGAGAAAACTGAAGAAATAGTGACTTTTTCAGTAAATTCTATCATTTTTGCTGGTGAATCAATGTTTTAAAAGAAGACAGTGTTCCTACGGTAACAACAGAGCCTCCTAACGTCCAAATGGGTCATATCTGATGACCATGAAAAGATGACAAACTGTATTTTACATCAATTATTTACATGTATTGATAGAATTAGTGGATCAGCAGGGATTAAGCCATTTACATTAGGGGTTGGTTTTGGTTGCCAGTTTGGGTCTTTATGGGTTAATACGTTGATCCATTAATCCTATCAATACATGTAAAAAAAAAATGGTGTAAAATACAGTATGTCATCTTTTTATGGTCATCAGATATGACCAGTTTGGACGTTCAGAGGCTCTGTAGTTAACACAAAAACACCGTCATCTTCTACAACATTGATTCACCAGTAAAACCCCTGGAGTTGGATCAATGACAGTGGATGGACACACTGGGTTTATGCTCAGTTAATGTTGCATTTTGTAGAAAGAGCCATGTTTTCATTATTTTTCTCTTTTTTTTAATACTATGATAACTTTAATCTAAGCTTTAATGAACATCTACATGTTTAGTGAATTAAATATAAGAAAATACCTGATTTTCCCTGAAAAAAATGATAAATACAGAGGATAATATTCTAATAAATGGTGATAAACAACTTAAGAAAGGTTGAATAAAGAAAAATTTTGTAAACTGCCATAAAAGTAGCACTGGGGCTTTATGGGTCAAAGGAAAGAGTTTGGAAAATGATGTAATGATGGTATAATCTTTGGTTGACATGCTTTTTTAATTCAATAGGATACAGGCTAAATGATGGTTACTGGCATTCAGTGGATTTGGCAGCAAGAGATAACCTCCTGACTCTCACAATTGATGAGGAGGAAGGCTCTCCGCTGAAGATTACAAACCCTTTTACAATTCGAACAGGGGACCGCTACTTCTTTGGAGGTGAGATGATGACTTTACCAACACCTGACAACTCCTGGAATCAGTTTTGTCCTCTCCAGTTCAGATTACATTTTTGTTTTTCTGCACCTAGGTTGTCCACAAACCAACAACACAATACGGAAATGTGAGACCAAGCTAAATCGCTTCCATGGTTGCATGCAGCATATTTTTATAGACAATGAACAACTAGATATCGACATTATCCTGCAGCGGCAGTGGGGGCGCTATGCTGAGCTGTTGTTGGGAACATGTGGGATCACAGACAGGTAAGGGATATCACTAGTGATTTGTACTAACTACAACTAATCTGTCATTTTATTTATTTATTTTTTTTTTTTTTTGAGGGACTGAACCCAAATTATACGGAATTTATAATAAAAAAATTCCTGTAATGATTGATTATCTGCATATGAAATCACTTTTTGTTCTGGTATAGACATCATTTAATTGGAGATAATGGGTTTTATTATGTGAAGGCTCTAAACCAGAGAGAAAATTGCAGCAAAAAACAATGTCGAAATGAAAGAACAGGACATATTCCACTGTAAAGCCTACCAAAATAAAGCGTAAGCATTTAATTTCTTTACAGATGTACACCAAATCCATGTGAACATGAGGGCAGATGCATCCAGTCTTGGGATGACTTTATCTGTTTGTGTGAAAACACTGGCTATAAAGGAGAAGTGTGTCATATGTGTAAGTGCTAACTTGTAGTCGTATCAGTGTAACGAGTGTAAGTAAGCCTGGTTCTGTTATATTTCTCCGTAATAACATAAAATTGATCAACTCTTTTCTCAAACAGCTGTTTATAAAGAGTCGTGTGAGGCCTACAGACTCAGTGGCAAGTATTGGTCTGGAAATTACACCATCGATCCAGACCTCAGTGGACCGCTGAAACCATTTGAAGTGTACTGCAAAATGAAGTGTAAGTAATCACTGTCATTGATACGACAAAGCTTTACCAGCAGTGTCTTCTATAGATGTTGCATCCTCTGGGTTTTTATAGCTAAAAATAAAGTCA
Source organism: Fowleria isostigma (assembly GCA_029814645.1). Classification (NCBI taxonomy): domain Eukaryota; kingdom Metazoa; phylum Chordata; class Actinopteri; order Kurtiformes; family Apogonidae; genus Fowleria; species Fowleria isostigma. Next base: position 27,097,293 of record JAPTGZ010000027.1, on the reverse strand, counting down.
TATCATTATGTTCTATTGAGAAGTATGACAAGTTGGCCTTTCCATGAAACTGGGTTTGTTTTGGTATCTGGCACTTTGCCAGCTTTTTTAGACCAAATAATAAAAGAGAAATGTAGACATATTTTCCCCCCAGAATGTACCTAATGATGACCACAGAAAAATGCAAAAAAAAAAAATTGTACTCTTACTCTGAGCCATCCCAAAATTAAGGAATTTTTAATCAAATACTGGGGCCAAAAATAGGGCCAAAATTGGGACAAGTAAAGCTACCTAGGTGTCAGTGCATTTTATTTTGAAAACATGGCTTGAAATGGTCATATAAACTGCTATAAATAAAGACACTGTGTTAAAAGTGTAGATCCTAGTGGTTTTTTAATCCAGACATGTGGGTTTTTAATGAATCTCAGTCTCATTACAGGTTTCGTGTGTAACTCATCGTGTCCACTTGCGTTACATGCGGAACCTGCCCATTCAAACAACAATAAATTGCAAGTAATTTTGCAACAGCGGTCATTGTTGTGAAACACTCTGCCTTGCATATTTACTCTGATTCCCAAAATGTACCTGTGAGAGTAAAAAGATATTCTAAAAAATAGTAGCGCACAATTTTCTTGTCCTTTTTTACTACAGTACATTATTGTATGCACTCATTAAATAAAAATGTTACATGTGAAAAGTAGTTTTTCTGTTATCACAGTAAATATTTATTTTTTTTAAAACAGACCAAAGTGCTTCCAAACTTGCTTCGTAACATTAGTCTAGATCTGATTTAAATGTTTAAGCCCTCGTCCTGTTTTTAGGACTAGTTTCATAGAAACACCCAGATAGGAAATGAAGATGATTAGGTGGAGTAAACTGCAGTGTTTTCAGGTTTTTTGTGTGTCTAGGTTTTTATCATCTGAACTAGTTCTGTTGAAGCCTAAAAGCTGCCCAAGCTCAACATATGGTTTAAAAAAAAAAAAAAAACAGGATGAGAAAATACACTACACCTCTCTCCTCTCAGCCCAAGATCAAAAGCCTACATAAAAAAATATAAACAAACCAAATTCAGTTTTACATCATCAAAGTAAAGATAATTTTTCAACCTTTCAACTCTTTCGGCAGAGTTGTAGAATCAGGTCCAAGTCGCATCTGACTGAATGTGATCAGCAATTGGTAAATACCTCCTTACTTGAATAAAAACAGAAAAGGAGGCACTACAGACATCATGTCCCCTCAGACCACTTAAATAACAAAATGCTGAAGGGTAATTATGGATTTTTTGCTCAGTGATACCAAAAAACTATCAAGCCCTGCAGCTTTAAATCACCCTTTCATTATATTCAATTTCCTTACATTAACATCACCCCATTTCTGTCTCTGAGTTTTGACTGACAGCTGACCTAAATCTGTCATACCTCCCTCTGCACAGCATATAAAGCCTGGACTGTCATTATGCATGACCGCGTGGATGGCACCAAGGTGAGTGGGAGTTCAATAGACCAGCCTTACATAGGAGATGTCAAGTACTGGAATGCCTCCTGGGATGAAGTCAGCGCCCTGGCCAACACCTCCATGTACTGTGAGCAGTGGATCGACTACTCCTGCTATAAGTCCCGTCTCCTCAACACCCCCAGTAAGTGAGATTAGATCTAGGTTTTGTTGAGCTGATGAATGTGCACGTGACATGACATGAAGACACTCATTATTATTGTTTCGTTTATATTTAGATGGAAGACCGTTTGGTTACTGGATCGGTCGTAACAATGAGAGTCACTACTACTGGGGAGGAACATTCAGAGAAGTACAGAAGTGTGGCTGCAGCATCAACCAAACCTGCGTCGACCCCAAGTTTCAGTGCAACTGTGATGCCGACTATAGACAATGGTGAGAGATGATCACATCAAGAAGATTTAACAAGTTTCTGTGACATTTAGACAGTATTCTTGAGAGTAGGAGGAAGTACATTTCTCTCTTTTTTTTTTTTTTTCTTAGATAATATTCCAATCTTTACCCTGCCACACATATTCCATTACTTTTGTGGTAATGTCTGAAGTTCTAGCATGGACTCTGCACTGGTTTTTGTGGTGTCAATGCATTTTGTTTTGAAAACATAGCTTAAAATGGTTTTATATACCACTATAAATAAATATACTGGTTTAAATTTGATGATCCTGGTGATTTTCTAATCCAGACACGTGGGTTTTTTATGAATCTGTTTTATTTATGCAGAAACTGACCATTTAAACACAAATAAATTGCGAGTGATTTTGCAACAGCAGTCATTTTTGTGAAACACTCTACCTTGCATAATTAGTTTTATTCCCAAAATGTACCTGTGAGGAATAACAAGATATTTTAAAAAGTAGCTTATAATTTTCATGTCCTTTTCACTGTGTTACATGCAGATTTTAGTAAAAAAAAATATAAATACATTTTTTAATCTAAAAAATTGTTTGGTTTTTTTATCTCATTAAATATTTATTTTTAATATAGACCCAAAGTGCTTCCAAACTTGCTTCATAACATTAGTCTACATCTGGTTCGAATTTTTAGTCCCCATGTCCTGTTTTTAGGGACCAGTTTCATAGAAGCACCCAAGATGTTCCAAAATACTATAATTAACAATTGCAAATTAATCTGTATTTACCATATTTTTTCTTACTCTCCAGTCTACTTCCAGCTGTGCTATAATTCCTGCTGTGCTATATTTTTTTCTTATGTGAAGCAGACTTAAGCCTCCCAATGTGTCTTTTCAGGTACTCAGATAAGGGCTACTTGGACTTCAGAGACCACCTGCCGGTGAGGAAAGTGGTGATTGGGGACACCAACAGGACTGGATCAGAAGCACAGTTCACGGTCGGGCCGCTCCGTTGCCATGGCGACAGTAAGCTAAGCGAAATATGGGTTAATCTGCTGACATGCAGGGAATGGGCGTTACTGAGAAGCAATATTTTGGTATTTCCACAGGAAACATCTGGAACACTATATCTTTCACCAAGCCCACCTATATAACCTTCCCTACATTCAGACCTGGTTCCAGTGCCGATATCTCCTTCCACTTCAAAACCTATCGTCCTAATTGCGTCTTCTTAGAGAACTCTGAGGACTGGCTTCGAAATTTTATACGGATTGAGCTTAATTGTGAGTTAACTGAACAAGAGGCAGAACAGCACCTATTATTCATTAAAATGGGAAGTTTTAAGGATTAAATTTCATCTCTTTTTTCCTCTCTGTGTCCCCATTTTCCCACAGCTACTCACAACCTGGCCTTTGTGTTCATGGTTGGTGATGGTATCCTTAATGTCACTCTACATTCTCCTGTGGCGCTTAATGATAATGAGTGGCACTTTGTTCAGGCTGAGATTAATGTCAAAGTGGCTCGAATCAAGGTCGACTATCAACCTTGGGCTGTCAAACGCTTCCCTGGTCAGACTTTTGTCACCATGGACTTCTCACACCCTCTTCTTGTAGGTAGGTAGGCTTACTAAATTGAGGATTTTGAGCTTAAAAATTTTATGAGATACTATGCAACGTTAAGTGCAATATCGATTCATGTGTTCTCTTTAAATCATGAAAAAATAGCCGCAACTATTGATTAAAGATTTACTTTCATTTTAGGTGCAGCCAACCGCACTCTAAGACCTTTCTTGGGGTGTATGCGAGGGTTACGGATGAATGGTGTTCCTCTTGATTTAGAAGGGAAGGTTAATGAAGAACAAGGAATAAGAAGAAACTGTACTGGAGCGTGTCTTAATGCCACCATACCATGTCGAAACAGTGGCCAGTGTATTGAGGGTTACGCTTCCTACACTTGTGACTGTAACAACACAGCCTTTGATGGGTTCTACTGTCATAAAGGTGAGCTCAATTACCGACACAATATCTGTAGCAATATCTAACAAATGTAGAAATCTAAATCGATGATCTTTTCTTAGACATTGGCGCCTACTTTGAAATTGGCTCGTGGCTGAGGTACAATATAAGAAAGAAGCCTGTATCAGACGAAGCACAATGGGCCAACTGGATCGACCCACACTATGACAACTTCAGTCTGGGCTACAATGACACGGCTGACGACATAGAGTTCAGTTTCAGCACCGTTCACGCACCAGCTGTGCTGCTGTACATCAGTTCTTTCGTCCAGGACTACATTGCTGTTATCCTCAAGACTGATGGTAAGAGAAACTCATGACCAATCTGTATCAGAGTAGCATGTTAGATTTGTTCACTCGAGACTAAGGTCAGACAGTAGATCTCAATACACAAGTCTGATTTTTTTTTTTTGGTAAAATTGGATTTCTTTTGTGCTCGTTCATATTACACATTAAATGCGACTTCTATCAGTTTTGAGCATGAACTGAATGCAACCTTGAAGAGACCCACATGTGCAAAAAAGGTCCTGATGTACTACATGACCACACAGGCACACACTGTGTTCATGGAAGTAAGTGTCTTTTTCTCCTCCTGGGACACAAAATTGTGACTTTTGTCGCATTTCAATGACGTAAAGGCCAGATAATTACGACCTGGCTGTTCAACTGAAGTTGCATTGCAAAATATTAGAGACATATCAGAATTAGAACCACATATGAGAGTGGCCTGAGTCAGATTTGAAAAAAATCCGATGTGTGCTGTTCAAACTGTCTTTAACAGATTGGATACAGGTCACATATGGGCAAAAAAAAAAATCGAATTTAGGCCACATTTGGCTGCAGTCTGAATGTAGCCTTAGAGTCATAAAAGACACACCTGAATATATGTGATACCTGCTAAAGCAATGTCTTTGTTGTCTCTAATCTCTCAGGTAGCGTAGATCTGAGGTATAAACTGGGCCTCATAACTCACAAGTACCAGTTGACTCACCGAAACTTGGCAGATGGATACCCTCACTACATCAACATAACCAGACACAACAGAACCATCAAAACACAGGTTTGTGCTCTTGCTCCTCACACTCTGTAATCTGTGGTTACTGTCAGTAAAATAATACATTCTATCTGAATCAGGTAGGCTAGTCCAGCTAATATAAAAAAAAAGCCCCAATTTTGATTGTTAAAGAAAGTGGTGATTAATTAAACACATTGGAAATGTCCAAATAACACAGTTCTTCTCTCTATTTTCTGATCCATGTTGTGTGAAAGTGGTGCTACTATTAACAGGTAAAGTGTATTTTTTCCTGCCTCCAGGTGGATTACATGGAGCCCATAGTGGAAAAGATAACATTGGTCGAAGATGCCAGGTTTGACTCTCCAAAGTCCATGTTCATGGGCAGAGTGATGGGTAAAAGTCCAATTTACCACTTGCTAATCAGGCCTTGTTGCACATTTAATGCTCCCTTTCGATGTATTATTAGAAGTAATAATTCCTCTGACTGGTTTGATGTTTCTGTCCGTCTCTGCAGAGGTCGGTGACATTGACTATGAGATCCAGAGGCATAATGCTCCGGGCTTCATCGGCTGCATATCTGGGGTTAGATACAACGTCTACGCTCCTCTAAAGGCCTTCTTCCGTCCGAATGAAACAGATCCTCCGGTAACGACACAAGGCTATGTCTCAGAGTCCAACTGTGGTGCTTTCCCTCCTGTCCTGGGTTATGTGCCATGGGAGGTGGACCCCTGGTTTACTAGTATAGGTGGGTAAATTTTTTGCATAATGCATCAGCACTCAGAGACTCTGATTTTCTTTTCATTTAATTATTTGTCTCATTTGTCTTCATTGCAGAGTATTTGTATATCCATGATGATCTGGGGCTTTTCTGGATAACAGGTAAGATGCTGAATAAATGTAGTTTATTTCTTGTTTCTTGATGATTTCAGAGTTTGGAATAATGTAAAGAAACAAACCAAATCAAACCAAACCAAACCAAACCAAACCAAACCAAACCAAACCAAACCAAACCAAACCACATCACCTTCATTTTGACCTTATCGCCACTGTTATTCACTTTGGAGATTGAACCCCTCAGAGTGCACAAGATCTCATCCAGAAATTCACAAATATAACACTAAAAACACCCAAAACAAAATATCATTCTATGCAGATGACATATTTTTATATATTACTAAACCTCAACAAAGTATGCAGAATTTACTGCCTCAGATTTTTTGTTACCTTTTTGGGAATTAATTGGAACAAAAGGGAAACTCTGCCTGTAAATGATAAGATGCATATACCTTGAGACAATTTCCATTCAGATTGGTAAAAGAAAAAACAGATACTTAGAAGTAAATGTCACCAAAAATTACCCTGCCTTAAAAGAGAAAAAATATACTTTACTCATTGTGGAAAACTTAAATTGAGTATTATTTTTTGTAAAACGCTACCCATATCTTTACTGGAGAGAATTAATGCGCTAAAAATGATATTTTTGACCCAATTACTATATACTTTACAAACAGTACCAATTCCTTTTTTTGTCGTTCTTCCAAATTTTAGACTCTGTAATTCTGCACTTCATATGGAACAATAAAAATCATAGAATAAATAAATACCATTTGAGTAAACCAAAAACAAATGGCTGACCAGCACATTCCTGCTTCCTCAATCAGTATCAGTCCTCTTCTATGAAACTGTCAACTGACTTGATACTGCTCTGCAACCAGATAGTGCAACTTCTACAGAAACTGAAAATATGTTGATTTTCCTGACATAATGGATTATTCATGTAATTTAAAAAGGACATCTTCTAATCTATTTCTTACTCACCACTTGTCCCCTGTCCCAGATGACACAAATCAACCTTTTAAATTCCGATAAAATCCTTCCTGAATCCTGAATTAAAACAGTTATTTTATATTAAAACATGGGATTTTTAGTGTGTGATTGCAAGAACAAAGCGAAAAAGAAAAAAGGCTTAACATACTACAGTCATGACAAAAATTATTAGACCATCTTGTTCATTTTAGTGCCTGGTACAATTAAAGGTACATTTGTTTTGACAAATATAATGATAACAACAAAAATCGCTCATAACAGATTAATTTCAGAGCTAATATCTATCCATTTTTCATGTTTTTCTTGATAATAACCAAAATCTCATAAGTTCTTACATCAATATTCATTCCATGTTTTCTTTTCTGTCTGTTTTAGTCACATGATACACACAGGAGTTAGTACTTGATTACATAACCA
>JAPTGZ010000027.1:26705657-26718650 GCA_029814645.1 Fowleria isostigma | reverse complement strand
TACATGTTTTAGATGTTTCCCTCTTCCAACACACCTGATGGTCGTTATCAGTCTTCTGCAGAGCTTCATGATAGGCTAATCATTTGAATCAGGTGTGTTAGAAGAGGGAAACATCTAAAACATGCAGGATAGTAGCCCTCGAGGACCAGGGTTGGTGACCCCTGCCATACACAACCAGCCTCACTAGAATACATGAACAAATTCTGCTTTTGTTTCTGCTTTTTCTACCATTTTCTTTCTAATGCTGAAGACGTCAGTTGTTTCCTTAACAAAAGCACTGAATGTGAGGAGGTGGAGCCAGTGGGTGGACCTGCCGTCCCTGGAAACGATAAATGTATCCTTTGTCCAAGTTCTGAACTCGATCTCCATTGTGTTCCTGACCGGAGAACACCTCCAGTGGTGATGAGTGTAGTCGGTTCTTGTGCCAGTTGTCCTTTACTGAAACGTGTCAGCCTTGTTCAGGAACACCAACGTGGAGGAGGTACTGAACAGACAGAAGCAGAAGAGAGACCAGGCCCGCGAAGACGCCCAGAAGAAGAAGGAAACGGACAAGATGCAGAGAGAGAAGGACAAACTAGCCAAACAAGACCGCAAAGAGAAGGAGAAGAAGCGCACACAGAAGGGCGAACGCAAAAGATAAAGGCCCACAGAAAGGACACTTTGTATGTGAAGAGATTTTGTTATAAAACAAATATGGAAACCACGACAACTCTCTTTTTAGCTCAACGATAACGGCACCTTCAGCGATCATGACTTCATCAAACCATTGTAGGTCGTTTCTTTTTACAGACGGAGGTCGTTGTCGTGTACCTCATTGACTAGTTTCAGCTACTTCTGTCGCCTACATCAGAAGTGTCACATGATGTTGCTCAAGGGGGATTGGTCAGACAGCAGTGAGGGTTTACGCCCCCTGCTGTCTGACCTCTTCCCCAGGTGTGTGATAGGGCAGGGGTTCCCAAATTTTTAAACTCATGACCCTCAAAATAACGGTGCAGAGACTGGGGACCCCACTATCCCCAAAGTGACTGAAAAGAAAAAAATGAACACAACTCGCACACTAAAAAGCTTTTAAAAAAAACAAACACAGGCATAACAACACAAAAAAACAGACAAGCCTGACAAACGTGATACGATTTAAATGATACTGTGGCATATATCAGCCACTTTGCATTGTGGGTACTGGACATTTTACTCATTGTGTTCTGTTTTATGTGCAGGGGTTTGTGTTAATGTTTATTGAGGGTAATGTGTCCGTTTTACAAGATTTGCATATATGAAAAAACAAACAATCTAACTCCAAAAAAAAATCTTAACTAAAGGTTTCTCAGCTGCTTTTTGTCGTATTAGGTGTCCTTAATAACATACTAAAGTTTACCAAAGTTTGACCACTACAAAGGTGTCATTTTTAAGATGGCGTCCAAGATGGTGGTCAATCCATCTCAAATCACCCCAAAAAAGGCATTTATAAACCCCACCCCCTTAAAAATTTTGTTAAATTTGCTATCTAGGCAATTCATACCCAGAAAAGCCCAAACGTCAAATTTTAACTTTATCAGACCAATGGTTTTTGAGTTATCAACATTTAATGTTTTCACTTTTTTGTGGAAAAGGCTATGGCAGCCAAATTTGGAATTGCTGTAACTTAGCAACCACTGGTCTGATTTTAAAAAGGAAAACATTCCTGTAAAGGGAAGAACATAATGAATCTAAATCTATACTTTTGAGTTGGATGACCTTTTGACCTTTAAATTGACACTGTGGGACGTATGAGATGGGAAAGAAGAAATATGCAATTACTTAAGGGAAGTTGTATTTATTTTTTTTTACATAAATATACTTCTAACAAATTGTTTTAATATATAATTGCACCCTTCATCACTTATCTATCATGTAAATATGCTCATTAGAATATGACGTGGTCCAAACATGTATCAGACTCCAAAATTCAAAGGAGTAAAGGTCATTTAAAGGACCTGATGGACACAACTTTGAAAATGGGGCCTTTGTTGAAACTTTTAGTGTGTTTTGAAGTACATCTGATACTACTGTAAACCACTGAGAAACCTTTTGATAAAATTTATTTGGGGTCAAACTATATTTGTAACTTTCAGCACGGATGACCCTGGCCCTACACATCAAAGAACTACCCCCATCTGTTAAAAGAAATGACCTACAATCGTTAATTTTGGAAGACAGTATGAACCTTTACAAGACTTCATCAAACCCTTCTCGTTTATCGCTTTTTAAGTCTCTACATGTCAAGTACAGTTCCCCAGATGTTGATCAGGTCCTGATTTATTTCCCCTCTGATCTGAGCGGATACAGATGTTTTCAAGGACTAAAACAACTGTTTATGGTGTTTCATATTTAAGTGTCAGTTTAAGACACTTAAGTGTTTAACACATTTAAGCGAAGTTGCCCCTGAAATGATCAAAGAAACACATTACGGCTGCGGAAAAAATGATTAGACCATCAAGTCATCCAAAACAATGGTTATGCAATCAAGTACTAACTCCTGTGTGTATCATGTGACTAAAACAGACAGAAAATATGGACTGAATAAAAGCACTGTTTTTGTCAGTACAATGACATGGATATTGATGGAAGCACTTATGTGGATTCTGGATATTATCAAAAAACCAAACAATAAAAAAATGGATAGATATCAGCACTTAAATTAAACTATGAGCTATTTTTGTTATATTTGACCAAACAAATGTACCTTTAGTTGTACCAGGCAGTAAAACGAACAAGAAATTGACAAAAACACAGGGTGGTCTAATCCTTTTTTCCGCGACTGTATGTTGATTAAAAATGGAGGATCAGCTCAGTGACTCAGTTTGTTTGCTGATTTTAACCGTGCTAATATTTTACAAATGCCTTTAAATTCTTCACCCATTGCATTAAAAGCTCATACTATCTGTTTTTGATTCTCTAGGATTTAGTTTTTCAATCTATGCATTGTATCCGAGAATGCGAACAAAGAAGTGGTTACAAAGTTATACCTCAATCATGTCATGTACCATAATTTGTATGTTTATTTTGGGGTGCACCGTCTTTTTAAATTAAAAAAAGCAAACCTGCTTAATTTGGATTTCTTTATTTTAAAACGTCTGGTTTACAGAACAAATCTGCAGAGAAGAAACATGAACATGAAAAGCACTCGAAGAGCAACAACTCCTCATATTTCACATGCTGAGTATAACGCTGAACACTGGCATGTTTCTGTAGGTACTTTTCAATTAAATTGCAGACAAATAGAACGCCTTTCCAATTGATTTCACATGAATAAACACTAAAAGCTTAAGAAATGTAACATTTTAAGAATTCAGCTGTTAAGGCTGTGATGCTGGAGTCTAACATGACTACATTCACCAACAGGAATAAAACTAATAGAGAAATTGTGATTACACTTAAAATTAGAACTGAACTTTTATAAATGTAAACGGATGCTTCTATGAAACTAGATTTAATTTAGTATCTGGTACATTACTAGCTTTTTCAACCCAATTATAAAAAAGAAATGTAAACATATTTCCCCCCAGGATGTACCTAATGATGACCTCAGATAAATGCACCAAAAAAACAAAAAAAAAACTCTTGCTCTGGGCCATCCCAAAATTAATGATTTTTTAATTAAAAAATGGGATCAAAAAAACCTACCTAGGCGTCAATGCATTTGATCTGGAAAACATGTCTGTAAATGGTCTTAAATAGGTCTGTAAATACAGACACTGTGCTAAATTTAATAATCCTAGTTGTTTTTCTGATCCAGACAAATGGGTTTATCATGAATGTTTCATTCCAGGTTCCGTGTGTAACCCATTGTGTCCACTTGCGTTACATGCAGAACCTGCTCATTTAAACACATATAAATTGTGAGTGAATTTACAGCAGCGGTCCTTTTTGTGAAACACTCTGCCGTGCATAATTAATTTCTCCAAAATGTTCCTGTGAGAATAAAAAAAATTCAAAAAAATTGTTGCATGTAATTTTTGTGTACTTTTTGTTGTTACATGCAGATTTTTGTATTAAAAAAAATATTAAAAAAGTATAAACGTGTTTTATCAGAAAAATTGTTTATCTTTTAATAAATAATTATTTTTTAAAATAGACCTAAAGTTCTTCCAAACTTGCTTCCTAACAGTAGTCTGCATCTGGTTTGAATTTCTAACCCCCATGTCCTGTTTTTAGGACTAGTTTCATAGAAGCACCCACATCACAGGTAGAACTTCACCAACCTTCAGATCCATCAAACTATTGATAATGTGATTACAAGATGGTAACATGTTCATTTTAGTCTGTTTTTGGGATTAGTCAGAACTGAGGTTCTATTACATTCCAATAAATACGATGAAATAGTCGCTGAAATCCACATAAATAAGTGTCTTTAAATACGATGGTGATGGAGGAACATTATCTTAAATTTGGAACAGACACTAATTGAGGTTAAGATGCGGCAGGATAAATTACATTTCATGCAGGTCCTACATATCAAAAGTTGACCACCTGAATTCAAATTGCTCAGCTCATACTCTGCAGTGATCACCGGGTTACAGGTAAAACGTCACTACATACTTGTAGGTTAATCAATCAGAAAGAACATTTGTTTTTTTAACACTGCTGCCGACGGGGATTTGTAATTATGATATGTTGGTGTGGTTTGAATTGAATCACCACTCACTTAATCAGATTGGTTGTGTGTTCAATCATAAGTTAAAAGAGCATCCATCATACAGAGAGGGCGGGTCCTCTGTGGGTGTGGCCTCCAGAGAGTCGTGTTGCTCCACCCTCTTGGGTTTTGGCAGTACCCTCTGGACGGCGCCAGACAGGGCTGTGCGCAACTTACTTGTAGTAACAACGAGATCCTTCAGGGCGACGACCAACTTCAACATGTCTGTGGAAAAAATAAATATATATAATAAAAGCCCCATCACAATTAAAAAACCTGTCTGCAATGAAATCAGGGTTTCTGCAGGTATCAGCAAATCTAATTTAATGCCCTTTTTAATGCCCATAAACAAATTTAAGGCCCATGTTCAACATCAGATACATATACACACACTTACATATATATACCTGACTGTTTACAGTCGACATAATCTAGTATAATGGCAAAATATAGAACATTTGAATAAGTGTCTAGTTACAATATAGAAGAATGAATAAAGTAAGATATCACTGTGCATTTGCTATTTGGAATTCTTTAATTAACACCAACTCTCATGTTTAGGAGATATTATCACATTTATTAAAAATTGTATTTGGAGTAAATATTTAAAGTGCCTATAAATATTATAATTTGATTATGCAAATCTGATTGTGTGAGGTGGTTTAAAAAAAAGTGAGGTGAATTGTTTGCATGGATGTTGTGTTACTGTAAAAAATGTAAAAAAAAAAATTAAAAAAAAGTGCAGTAAGGAAGCTGAATCTTTATTAGTAAAAAAATGATAGTGGGAGTCTATAACAGGGTTTCTGCAGGTATCAGCAAATCTAATGTAATGCTTTTTAATGCCACTTTAAGCTAATTTAATGTCCATGTCCAACTGCAGATACAGTTTTCCATTCATATACATATACCATTAACGGGTTTTAACCAGGTTCTGATTAGTTCCTCCTCCAACCACTTCTGCTGAAACTTGCACTTTCCAACTTTTCTGACATTTGCCAATATTCCCTCCGCTCTTTCACCACAACATGTGCACGCTCACAGCACATTACAATCCAAACATCCGATGTTGTGACTTTGTGCACTGGCCATAAACAACAGTCAATTAAAGGATTCTGCCTGTCAATCATCACACTATACTTAAGATCGAAATGATTAACTACTTATATGATCAAAATAATTTATCTATAACAATGTTTTTTCCTCCATCAAGTGTATTTAATTTTTAATGCCTCTGGACACAGAATTTAATGCATTTTAATGCCATTTAAGGCCTCAATTTTTGCAAAATTTACTTAACATTTATTGCTTTTAATAATCTGCTGAAACCATGGTAACGTGTGTTACCTCTCTCCTCTGTGAAATTAGCCTGACATCGCTGGTGTTGGGACATGTGGGCGAGTTCCTTCTTACACCTTGCTTGGACGACGTAAATAGCAATAACATGCCTGAACAGGGCAATGTAGACGTTGCTATGAAGATGAACGCTGCATAGATACTCCATGTTGTCCAGAAGGCTGGCCACCTGCATCACACCGATAACAGAAAGAGAGGCGTATATAAACATATCTGTGTGTGCATCCTGCTGGTGGAACAGAACACATATGGCTGCTGTAGCAAACTTCACCTGCAGATGGAAGTAGAGCAACCAGGGCTCCTACCTGCGCTTGTTCTCTCAGCTGATTCACAACGAGGCGGTTCAGTCTGGTGGAGTTTAATGGAGTTTTGAGGAGACTTGTGCTGGCCTCGCCTACAGTCCATTTCCCAGGAAATGACTCCGACAGAAGGACTTCTGTCTAAAATTCAAAAGAAATAATAACATATAATACAATGAATGACTGAATGACAATGTTTTTCAACCTTAGGGTCGGGACCCCACATGGAGATGCCTGAAATTTCTAGTAATTGATATTAAAAAAGCAAAAAAAAACAACTAATGAAAAGTATTTGTTAATGATTCAATATGTATTTCATTATAATTAAAACACCACCCACTTTTCCTAATAGAAATCAAGTCAGGTAATCAAATAAGATTCAGGTTCTAATATCTATATCTACAGAGGGCATGTCTTGATTGAGCTTGATTGTTTTTTTCAGAATTAATTAGCAGCCTTGTAAAATCAAGGTCTCCTGACCAAAAAAAATAAAATTCTCACGTGCAGTCATCTCAACCTGGCTTTTCTGCGTCCGTCCAGAATAACATACATTATATAGCCTAAATGTTTTCTAAAATTTACATTTATTTGCAATATAGTATAGCAAACTATTGCATGATCCAAAAAATAATAATTTTATCAAACAAATTTCTCTATTTTGAATGTCTAGGGTCACCAAAAATTTGTGATGTTAAAAACAGGGTCATGTGCCAAAAAAAGGCTGGGAACCACTGGGATAACGGCTGCAAACAGTTTTGTAGGTGACAGTGGCTATCTGAACACAGTATTTAAAAGATAATATAGTAGATGGTACACTGTCCCCGAAATCACTGATACTCAAACTGTGGTCCGTGAGCGCCTCCAAGTGGTCAAAAGTCAAATTTATGTCAGTGTTCCTCCAATCACCCTAATCTGACTTCCAAAGCAACAGACGAGTACAGATAATTGTTTTCTAAATTAAAACTAAATCAAATGTAGCCTGAATAAGCCTAAGAGTAGACTTTTATTGAATTTGCCTATAAAAACCTAAGTTCTGCATCACCGTCTCTGCGCAGTTAGGTTACCTAGGTTACCTATGTCATATCAAGACCTCTCATGACTTGTAAATTGTGAAAATTAGGTAGAAACGCTAACCAATCAGAAACAAAGAGTGAAACTAAATCAAACAAAGAATGACTGGAACAGTTCTAAAATGACAATGTATCTGTGGCTGGAGAGAAAAGCTGGAGAAATGACGACCAACGTTAGCAACAAGGTGAAAAGATATTCTGTTAGCATCAAGCCCCAAAAATTTGCCTCAGGAACCAGCACAACACTGAAAAATCAAGTGCAAAAGTGAAACATAAATACTGAACTACTTCCTATTGAGTTCACCTTTACTCTTTTGATATAATAGTGGTATACTTGAAATAAATTCTCTTCATACAGCTGTCCATGTTTCATTCATCACATCACAACCAAAGAACATGTTTAATCTGAAACTCAACAGTATTTAATCTCACATAAATCAAGGTATTTGGTGGTAGCGTAAACTTGCTAGAAGCCCATTTATTCTCAAAAGCTATAAAGGTCTGTAAATGACTGATAAAATTAAATGTATTTTGTGTTAATGTATTGTAATTATGGGATGGACTTGAGGATGAACTTAAGTTGCTCATGTCTTGGACAAAGTTTTAAAAATGCCTTAACTGTGAAATTATTCAGAAATTGTAAGTTGATATGTTTGGGGTTTTTTTGGTCAATTTTTTTTGTTATAATGATAATACTGATGATGTACACATTTAATTTTATGTAAGTAGTAGATAGGGTGAGGAGGATAGGCACAAAATAAGCTTCTGCTTGTGGCCTATTCCTTTTTTTTGGTTTGTTTTGGTTTTTTCATGTTTACTGTGATTGTTGTCCCGAGTGCAATGATTAATGTAAAAAAATAAATCAAAAACTAAACAGCTCGTTAATTCATTATTTAAAATCAACTTGTAATATACTGCATACTTCATTTGTAATATACAAAATATAGTAATATTGTAATATAGGCTGTTTAAAAAGTCTGGGTTTTTTTTGGGTAGGGTGGGAAACTGACAGGTTGGTTAGGTGGTCTGTGAATTTTTATTTATGATAGTGGCCTATGGTGTGAAAAAGTTTGAAAACCCCTGCCCTAAATACACCACTGTAGTACAGTACTTAATTGTACGGCTTTTTAATTGTATGTTATTGTATAGTTATTCAAATGTCAGTGAACTTTTTTATCTGTAATTTACATTATTAAGGCTCTAAACAAATTAACATTATTTCTAAGGAAGCAAAAATAATGTGACAAGTTGTATGAATGTGAGATGGGAGGTGGGGTTTGATAAGTTTTCTTCTTCCCACTCCTTTTTGAGCTGTACATATTGAACTTTTGTTGCGAGTGTTCATGGTAATTGCTATATTGTCTTGATCATCTTTATTTATTTATTTATTGTTTCTATTTTATTGTGCATGTAAAAATGTTTTGTCTTATTTTTTTTCTTCTGCTCAAAACAAATAAATTAAAAAAAAACTTTGATAGATTTCCTAAAATCTAAATGAAGACCAAATGTGTCATCTTACCTTCTTTCTCTCTTTTTCCAAACACCTCCACTGTTCGTAGCATTCGTCCAGATACAGGTAAAGTTTGCTGACAGGTCCTCTTTGCCTCTTCATCCTCATGGGTGTCATGATTGATTCCATACCATGATGAGTGTCCTCTTCTCTCGGGCTCATCGTGTCACTCACAGAGGCGTCGAGACCTGCTGCTTCGTTGCATGACATATCCCTCAGATCCATGCCTGAAACACCGGCTTCATAGGCAGCTGTAGATTTGGGGAAGTTTGACTTGTTGGGTAGACTGGAATGCCTTCTAGGTTCATTTATAGAATAGCCAAGAGGTGTGAACTGCTTTGTACTGACCATGCCGTTTTCCCCGTAACATGTCTGCATGCCGTCGGTCAAGTCAAAATAAGGGTTTTGCGACAGGGCTAGCTTCTTTTCTTGCTGCACAATTTTATTATCTGCCAGAGGTAGCGGAGGGAAATTTTTCCCCAAAAATCTGGCCATCTTTTTCTTTTCCTTCTGCATTTGTGGCTTGATCTTGTTCTGCATCTGGGCCTCCTGGATGGGATGTTCGGAGTACTGGTTCATGTTAACAGGGAGTGACATGTTCGCTGTGTTCACTGTCATCTTGTTCTGGTATTGGTTTGAGGGATGTAAAGGCACAGAGAGTGGCTTTGGTTGCTGGTAGTACTCTATATTTTGGAGACCAAACCCAGGGAAGTCTTGAAGAACATCATGCCTGAACGTGTGTTTTCCCATTTCTCCATTTCTCTCCCTTTGCATAGAGCCATATTCTGCTACCAGCTGTTTTTGGATCTGTGCTGAGGTGCTTTTTTTCGGCGCTACAGGACTGGTGTTTTTCCATGCCGTGGTTTCTTCACGCTGCATCTTCGCTGTCTGCATGTGGATGTTTGGGAAGTCACCAAAATAGAACGTATCCTGGTCACCGCCAGCCATTAATGACTGAAAACTGTTAACTAGTTGACTGATGTCCTGTGTTGTGTACTGATCATTTGTGAGCCGCCCGTTCGCTTGAATGTACTGATCTACAGAGGGTGAATCAATGCACGGGCTGTTCCTTTCATGTTGAGGTCTGAAGATTTCGCTTAAATCAGGGAAATTATTCATCATCTGTCCATTGTCTCCGTTTTTATTCACTGCCGTTCTATCATAATTTCTCTGTTTCTGCAACAGGTAATTGTTTGCCATGTTGGGTACAGGAAGTCCCGGTGGAGGATTCTGACGACTGATGGGGTACATGTTCCGGTCTCCATTGGTAAAATTAAATAATTGATTAGCAGGGCCATTTGACTGCTTGTAAAACTCGTCATCACCGCTGTTCACGGCTTGTCCCTGGATTTTATTGAAGAACTCATGAGACATATAGTTTGGAGGAAAGGCAGCGCTAATCTGTGTTTTGGCTTCTGACTGAAAATACTGCAGCAGTTCTTCTTGGATCTTTGGAGACCAGATGGAGTTATATTGAATAGGGTTCCTAAGAGGATATATATAAACAATATAAGTAGATTGCGTTTGTTATGTCTTCCATTTTAATTCGAAATTTTCTTTTATCAGTCAAGTGACATTTGAGGGAGATTTTTTTACCTGCGGATGGTTTTGGGTAATTCTTTAGCCTTCATCAGAGCTCTCAGTTGGTGTTGCTTACATATCTTAAAAACTGCTGATTGCACCATAAAACCTTTCAAAATAAAGGCTCCCGACCCACTTGTGTTCGTTCTCCACTCCCCCAATAAATTCAAGAGATGGATAAGCGTGGGAGTAACACCATCAACAGGGATGAGGGGGCGTGCACGTACCCTCACATCTGGACACTGTCCTGCACCAGCGGCAGAGGAGCGGAGAATGGACACGGGCAGGCCAGGAACCTTTATTCTGAAAGGTTTCCTGGCCTGATCAGCCGTTTTTAAGACACGTCAGCAACAATCACTAATGAAGGCTGAAGGATCATATCTCCCTTAAATTTTACTTGTCTGATAATAAGAAAATCTCTAGCGTATACACAATATACATATTATGTTCTTTTTATCACACAGATTAAACAATACTGAATACAGGGTTTACCTAGTTTTTTTTCCAATAGAAATAGAAAAATTTTATAAATGTTGGATATATTGTATATACAATGCTCAGCATAAATGAGTACACCCCCTTTCAAAAGTAAGATTTTAATCAATATCACAATAAACATAAGCAGTTTCAAAAAATTTGGGCAAAACTGAGTTTAATAAAATATTTCCTTAACTGAGACCATGATATGTTGTATAATGTCCCATAGAAAATGTTGATTCTCAAAGAAAACAAAAGGTTTTGGTGTACTCATTTATGCTGAGCACGGTATGTATATATGAGTTGGGAAAATCTACATCAGATAAAACAAATATCCAAAAAATTGAAAGAGTCAACTGGAGGAGAACTGTAACCGTTAGAACTAAATACTCTTCATTTTTTCCCACATTCATTTTACATTAATATGGCTTATGTTATGCCAAAATGTTTTGAATGCTACAAACACATACGAAGGGGAAAAACTTGCTGAATATATAAAATACAATCCAACAGGAATCCTGGTCAAGTATTCACTAACCAGTGAAAATTTTTAAAGTTGACCTACCCCTCAGTGTAGAAGCTGTCCTGTGAATCTGCTTCATCCACGATGTTTGACACTAGACTCTGCAGATCAGTCTCTCCATCGCAGTCTGGAGACTCCGGAGGATTTCTTGGGGAAAAAACAAAATCAATTCCTCTGAGGTCAAACTGATCTTAAACAAACACTAATTCAACAGAAGAGCAGTGGCATATCCCCATAGTTCTGTATCCTAAATATTGAGATACATAATGATTGTAATATTTACAAAAAACATTCATTCATACGAACACAATACTAAGCGTATCTAAAGATGAATACCTGCATTTAAAGTTCTGCACACAATTAATAAGGTCATATGGATCATGACTGGTACTGTGAGACCAAGGCATGTAAGACGGCATGTCCTGATTGTGTAGTGAGACAGTGGGGATGGAACCAAAGGGCACGTCCACATTTCCATTACTCCAACCACCACCAACACTGGACTGAGAGATAGAGAAGAAAGACCTCATCAAAGTAAAGCTACAGATTACCACAGTCATTTTCTCTCTCACACAAGGCAGACAGATACATGTTCAAACATATATAAAAAAAAAATATTAAGTAATCTGCTTTAATCTAGTAAAGAACACAACTAAGAAAACACAGATGTAAAATATTTATCTGAAAATTACCTTTCAGATGTGTTTGGAATGTACTCAATATATATTAATATGGATGAGGGGCTCTTTATCTTTGGGATGTTTTGGCTAAAATGGTGATCAATACACATAAACATTATGGACTTCTGGTGTTGTGCCAAGATATGTATTCTCGTTCAGAACTGTTTCCCCTGGAACAAAATTTCAACTTTTTATCTCATAATTATGACTACCTTACCTCATAATTATGACTTTTGATCATAATTATGACTTTTTATCTAATAATGATGATTTTTAACCATAATTTTTACTTTTTATCTCATAATGATGACTACCTTACCTCATAATTATGACTTTTGATGATAATTATGACTTTTGATCATAATTACGATTTTTTATCTCATAATGATGACTTTTTAATTATAATTTTGACTTTTTAATTTCATAATTATTACTTTTGATCATAATTATGACTTTTCTCATAATGATGACTTTATCATAATTTTGACTTTTTATCTTATAATTATGACAATATCTCATAATTGTGTCTGTCATAATTTCCACTACTATCATAATTCTGACTTTTTATCATATATTTATAACCTTTAATCATAATTTCTACTATTTATTCTCATAATTATGACTTTTTATCTCATACTTATGCCATTATCTTACAATTATGACTTTTTTTAATCAAAATTTTGACTTTTTATCAAGTGGTGATCAAAACTGTGATTTTTTTTTAAACTATAATTATTAGGACTTTTTAATCATGATGATGACTTCCTTATCTCATAATCATGACTTTTAAACTTACCATTGTGACTTTTTATCTCATAATTAGGACTT
>JAPTGZ010000027.1:26634599-26647420 GCA_029814645.1 Fowleria isostigma | reverse complement strand
ACACACACACACACACACACACACACACACACACACACACACACACACACACACACACACACACACACAGGTTTTTACCTTTTTACATGCACTCCTTAAAGTATTCAGCTTTAGAGCCAGGTATCCTTCTTGAACTCCAGGTTATCATTCATCAAAGGCTTTAACATATCACAAATAATCCTCAAACACATGATTAATATTTCTCCACCATCAGCATTTCTGTATATTTGTACTTTATTCTTCCACTCCTGTGCCAGAGAAGTAAATACCATCTAATCTCTGCTGTCAGTCACTCTACAGTAATTGTTTCTCTGGATCATTCTACCTTTTCGGCTTGCCAGAACAACATGCTATGCCAATACAAGACACACCAAAGACTGAGACTGAACTTTATGTCATCCTCAATATTTATCTGTAGCTATTACTTCAGGAAGTGAATGACTGTTTGGTCAGAACTAAATCCTGTTTAATTTTTAAATGTATTTTGGGGAAGTCCGCGGAAAATCCTTCCTGCTGTTATTTGGATCAGCAGCTCTGTTGTGTCCCCAAAACAGAGACCTCAAAACCTAAAGTGAGACCAGATGAGAGCCACAGGAAGACGAGGAAGATTTGTGCGTGCCTCTTTGTGTGTTAAAAAAGTTAAAAAAGATGAAGAGGTCGGAGTACATTCCCACAGGAATGAGGCTCGCAGACGACCAAATATGATTATCAGCTTTATGACAGAGTGGGTGTGGTGGTGGCGGTGGTGTTTTAAAGAAAGAAAACACATATGTAGCTCCAAAATACTACAACATAACATCACAAACCTGTTCTGATTTGGAAAGGACAGGCACATAATGTTTTTGTTTTTTTCTTTTTTGGCATCATTGTTTAATTTTCAGAGTGAAAAAACTGGATGAAAATAGAGATAAAATCACACAATGTATCCAAGCAGTGCTTTAAAGACCAGCGGCAACATAAGATTGTGGGTTATGATTCATACAATTACAACTAAATAACTAATATAAACTGACAGACTGTGACATTTTATGCTATTTAATATTAGGTGGAGCTGCTTACAAACAAAACCTGATGAGCACAGACTTAAATTAAACTTCTCTCCAGAAACATTAAATCAATAAAGTATTTCCAGAACTCATTAACTCATTTTGTCATTTACTTTATTTAAACCCTCTAGTACAAGGTGTCAAACCGCTCATCAGAGATTCCAATCCAACCTGAGGGATGAATTTACAAAGTGCAAAAATTACACCAGAGATTTTAATAGTCAAAGGTGTCGCACTCATTTTACTTCAGGAGCCACTTACAGAACGGTATAATTCCAAGTAAAATAACAGCAGAATAACCTAGAAACAATATTCTCCTTGGTTTAATGTGAAAAAAATATTAGATTATGCCTATAAATAATGACAACTCCATTTTTTAAATTTGTTTTAGTGCGAAAAAAATCATTGAATTATGAAAATATTTACCTGAATAAACTGTCATTCATTTCATTTATTTCTAGCAAGCAAACACAGCACAAATGGTCTGCATAAAACAACAAAAAATCAACAGAATACATGCAAGTACATACTTCAAATACACTCATTTATGCTGGAAAAGGAGTGGGAAGAAGAAAATGTATTTAATCCTACCCCCATTTCTCATCAGTTACTTAATGTGAGCCACTTAATGCCCCGCCCCCTTCAGATTGTTGACTGTGCTGCTCTGTCCCCATTCAGCCACTTGTGTTTGTTAATGCAACCAACAGTGGACATTTTAGGTAATCAGCTCAAAGTTTGGACATATTTTCAGTATGGACTACAACCGCTGCTATTGACAAACAATTATGTTGTACTCATAGAAATGTTAGTCGGAAGTCTTGACCTTATATGTGCAAATGTCATGACGTAACTAGTTATGGATGTAACAAATTAAAAAAGGCATTAAAACAGGTCGTAGAAATTCACTTGATTTTTTGCCAAAATGAATATATAGATAGCTCTGCAGCACCTGGAGGGTTCACATTCAAACTTTACAAACTATTAGGGTCCAAATACATAAATATATGTACCAACAGCTAATGAAGTAGTTCAAAATATAACCCCTCTTAAATGATTTCTCAATGTAAAGATCTGACATATTTTTTATGTTCATTGTGAATAAATGTACACAACCCTGAGTGACAGGATACTGTCTGCAGTTCACTGAACAACGACTGGCGTTGTTTATATGGAGCATTATCTGAGCTTACACATTGTACCTTTAAGTGCTTCCTCCACCTCTGCTAATATACACTTCAAAAGCCAAATTTTCATTTTTTAAACTCATTTATCTTCACACACGACCTGTTTTCTAACCTGGTGTGTCACATATTTGGTACACTCCTGTCCCCTTTGGCCAAAACAACAGTCAGCACCTTAGTTGATGGTTTGCTTACTTGAATCACACATGATTTCACATTCCTGTGAAATGCAGACTAGGCCCACAGGGAAGAAGTCCATCTCCTGTTTCTGCAGCATAAAACACACATACACACAAACATACGCCTCCCCCTCTTGCCTGCAGGATCTCACAGGACAGGTGATATTATTATCACCGACCTGACTCAAGAATGAGGCAATGGACAGGAGTCTTTTTTTTCCCTTGCAGATGACAGCGCTCTTTTCTCACAGTCAATTTGACAGTGTGGAATTCTGAAAACATGGGAAACTCCAGAGAGTGGAGAGACAAACTGCTGTGGTTTTACCCCAGTAATTACAGTCAGTTAACACTCATCTGATGGCTGTTTGTGTTTTTATTTACAGAGACTCTACTAGCTGATTTGTTTACATAAATGAACACACAAGTCCTTGTGCAAAAAAAAAAAAAAAGACAAATTCACCCAGTCGCTCATTCACATGCATCATTTTCCTTTTTCCAACAATTTTAGACAAGCTGAATGAGTGTGAAAATTAACAAGCGCGTCCATTTGGGTGGCGGTTCTGGCCCAGTAACAGTAGCGCAGTGTTCCGTCCAACCGTCTGTGTCAGTGAATTACAAAGATGGAAAGAAAGTTGTTTTTCACACACTGGGCGGAAATAGATGGTGACAGTGACACATAAAAGGGAGGGCTGTGGTTTGGAGCTGACGTCATGGCAATCAACATTTAAGACGACGAGGCCTTTCAATGAAAGAAAGCCACATAGAGCAGCCCACAATCATTTCAGTAACAGCCTGTGATTGGGTACCACAAGTGGTAATTGTGCACGCAGACTGGAACAATAGGCCTCAACAGGCACCAGGGTGCATGGATAAGACCCTACAGGCAGAAAGGTTTCGGCACGCATACCCAGACATTTGCTTTCACGTATACACTCAGACACAAGTTGCAGTTCAAAATGTTTTACCTTCATGGTTCTTGTCAGATTTGCAGCCACACGTCTTAGTGAATCCCCCAAAGTGAGCTCGGAGGCATGAAACTGTATACTGAGCTAATCACAGTTGTCTCTGTTTTAACCTCTTTCTCACTCAGTTTCTGTCTCACTCAGTCTCATTTCACACTGTCTGTATATCACCTAAGCACATAGGCACACAAGCCCCCTCCACACCCACTCTCCCTGCTTCTCCTCCCTTCCCAACACACCCAATATCACTTAGGAGCCAACCACCAGATCCCACTTTTCACCACAGAGCTGTAGATTAGAAAAGGAGGCATTTCCCAAATGCTCTGCGGCTTCTGTGATGACATGATTGTCATTCATTTTAATTCCTTTTGTACTCTTTAGATTCCTGCCGGCCTGACTCTATCGCTACAATAAAGCACCCAAAGAAGGTAAATAACAGGTAAAAAACACACACAGGACTCCTGTGTAGACTTGCTCCCTGGAAAGGCATTTTAGTTTTTATTGCCAAGATGAAAGACACTCTGAAAATGATTGTGTGCAGCTGGTCGGGAAAGGCTTACACGGATTTTTGTTTATGTGAAAAATATCTGTGGGCTCATATCTCTGTACATGTATATCGGTTATGTAAGTGAACTTCCTGGCTTTGGAGCTACTCAAATCGAACCCTTGTGAGGTTGGAATGAATCACAAGTAATCTTCATATTCCTCTTGTGTTGAACTCGAGGCATTAGTATGTGGATCTAACACTCTGTAATGCTCTCAAGGCCATTTTGGGTGTTGCATAAGCTACAAATAACTCTTAGCTCAGATCTTTAGTGGTTTCATCTTTTCAGTGATGTCGCTATAAAGCTGGAGGCATGCCTGGGAGTCTGGAAAGATCTTCTGGAGGCAAAAAAAACCCCAGATGCACCTGTGTGAAGGTGATAGGACATGTGGGATGGAGAGGACAGAGAAGAGGAAGGTGTGGGGGCGGGAGTGCGCTGTGCCCGGACGGAGAGATCAGAGTGATTTCCTACGTCTACTTGTCCATCCATCATTCTTACCGACTTTGCTAAAGCTCGCACATGCTGTAGATGAAAGTTGGGAGAGCTCCAGGAGAAAGGGCGGAGCTCCACAGTTGCTTTGTTGTTGGCTTTTTGTATTTTGTGATCCTCTTTACCCCCGGGCTCGGCCAATGACCATCTTAACATGTAACAGAGAATGTGTGTGACATCGTCTGTGTCTTCAAAAGAGCCTGCACTTCAGACACTACAAAATGGGCATTAAACTCATTGTTCTGGGATAATTCCCTTTGGTCTAATAACCACATCACTGCTTAAAAACGTGATCAAAAGAGGATTTGCTTTGAGATTATAAAAGCTTTCCAACAGAAACCATAAGCTTTAACAGAAGAACCATCTAATCCAAAACAGTAGGAAAAGCCTCTGATACAGTGCATCTTCAGTCTGGGGCTCATTATTACTAAAATCTCATTGATATTCTCTCCAGATGCAATGAAAGCATCAGGTTCCATTTGTAGGAAGCTGCAGCCATGCCTCTGCACTGCTAAATGGGTATCTCATGGGCGGTGGTTTCATAGATCTCTCGTGATGGCTTTAAGGATTCTGCCTGGTATCTTGCGGCTATCGCAAATGGTCGACAGCTTCTTCCTCATAGTGGAAATTACAAAATGAGAGTGGAACATTCTGCTTTTGCTGGGGAGGATTTGTAATTTGCTGTAATGGCTGACACATGTACACAGCATCAGTAAGCCTCTGGCTATGGAAATCTCTATCGCTGGTGCACGGTGATGCAGCAGCAGTGCACACCTGCAGGCACGGCGGTTGGATCGGAGTCTAGACTGCACACATACATGCATAAATGAATTCAGGCACATGCTAATGCACATAAAGATTTCCAAATAGATCATATCCCTCCTCCATTCTATACATCGAGGCACAGTTCACAGCTTGCATGTTAACTTTGTTTCTCCAACACCGGTGCCTGTTTGTTTCTCTAATCTCACTGTTTATATTTCTGGGTCCAAACCTGTCAGCATAACTCCAAATAGAGCAATTAGCATGAGGAAAAGCAAATAAAATGTCTGATGAAAGCAAATGCTGGATCCTGACCTCATTCTGACTGAATCTACCACTGTAGCCAGCAGAAGTAGACGGTCATGTCCAAAGCTGTGAATTCCTCTGTGCCAGACTGGCCTCTCGTTGGATGGGTTTACAATGGGTGTTTGTGCTGCAAAACATATCATTATTCTATATTTGCCTGGGTCATGTCAGTATGCACACAGACCTTTGTTTGAACACTATTCTTGTCAAAGTGTTTTCACATTTCAGGAGGTGGAAATTGCATATAGCCGTCAAGATGTGTTAGTTTGAAAACTTTATGTTTACTTGACTAATTAATCTCTTGTTTTCTCTGAGGATATTGAAGACTAGAACTGAAAAATATGCAATCAGCCAAAAGTCAGTGCCAAATTCATTTAGTATCTGTGTGAGGAAAGTTTGCCTCAGGACTGTGTGGATGTGTGTGTACAACGCTCTCAGACAGATTATCTACCTTTACCTCTCTTTCCTCTATTTCTCTCTATATCCTTTCATCCATTCAGAAAACCACCCCACTGAGTTTTAGTTAGATCCAAAATCTGAACTGCATCCCTCTGCCAGAAGAAACTCAATCCCCACACTCACTTCTTCACAGACAGGAGAACATCCTGCTGGTGATCCTTCCTGTATTGCCCCAAAGGTGACACACTCAGCCTTAGATACTGTATTTATGAGGGGGGGGGGATGATACAGAACCGTCGCTAGGGCCCCTCCTGGCTTTAGGGCTATTGTTTGGAGGTTTACGTCTGGGGACTTGTCACTCGCCTGTGTGTCGGTGTGTTAGTTCAGTGTTAAGTCTCAGGGTGCAGAGAGAGTACAAGAGGTTTTGGATAGACATCCTCAGGGCTTCTCTTATTCACAGAGATGACTGAACCATCTATCACATGGGTTCAAAGGGGCAAGGAGGATTTTCCTCTGTGGGGTCAGCTTACATTTGTAAAACATGTTGTGTTTAGCCCATAAAAAAAGTGTTTAACATTTTCCTCCACAAAACTGAACATGCTTGTGTCATACTTTTTGCTACACAGTGAAGTGATGAAAGAAAACTGAGCTGATAAACACATATACAGTCACAGAAAAAATATATTAGCCCAACCTATGTTTTTTTTTTCAATTTCTTGTTCATTTTAATGCCTGGTACAACTAAAGGTACATTTGTTTGGACAAATATAATGATAACAACAAAAGCAGCACATAAGAGTTTAATTTAAGAGCCGATATCTAACCATTTTCCATGGTTTTCTTGACAATAACCAAAATCACATAAGTTCTTACATCAGTAGCTTTGCATTGTGCTGACAAAAACAGTGCTTTTATGAATTCCATGTTTTCTTTTTTTGTCTGTTGTCATCACATGATATACACAGGAGTTAATACTTGCTTGTAAAACCATTGTTTTTGATGACTTTTGATGGTCTAATATTTTTTCTGCAACTGTATAACTCTTTTAATTAGATAGATTACAGAAAAACAACTTTGTACATTAGGTCATTGTGATCTGTTGTGTTTCATTAGTATTTTTCCCCTTATTGGGTACATTTCTGTCCTGCATATTGTGTTAAAGTGTTTTGGTGTGGTGATGCATGTTTACAATTAATTTCTTTGACATAACTGCAACCATACATGTTTAAGTAGTGAAGCCTGGGGTCGGAGTATATAAGTTTTACTTCTCACTCCCATCTGAGTTGCTAGGGTTGTATATTAATGGTGAATTACTGCATATATTTATGTATTGTATATATTGTGCACACATAATGTTTACAACCAATGTTTATATGTATATTTCTCTATGCATATTAGTTTATGTACATTTCTCTATGTATATTATGTTTACAACAAATTCTCTATGTATATCTGTGTACACATAATTAAATATATTTAATCAGTCATGCTGGCATTTTACATCTGGCCCAGGGACAACGGTTGAAAAATAGCTTTTTTTATACTAATACTGACACATTTACAGAAATGTTCATTAATGTGTACTGTCCCTGATAAAGAAATAAACAAATAAATAATAAATTACTTTTGTACATGGAGTGCACAAGCTCAAAATCACCAATCAGTTATAGAAAAAAACAAAACAAAACAGTGTTCTACGTTTGATCATTGTGGATTGAGGCACAAAATATTTAACTGAAATAATGCAATGCATTATTTTAGAGGAAAAACTTTGGAAAAATATCCCCCTTACCTAGTTCCTGAACATGGACTCTGTATTAAGTTTATCCTCCCATGAGGCATGTTTATCCTATAGAAGAGGGAAGGGTGGAGACTTGTAAAAAAGGGCGTCGGAGAAGCAGAGAAGAAACCTTGAATGAGAGATTAGCAGACCTCAGAGCGCAGACAGCCACAGCTCATCTGACTGCAAGGAAACGACTCAATTTAATTAAAGTGTGGTTATTTGACGAGTCTTTTCTGTTTTAAAAAGCAGACAAAAGATTATGAAGATCCCCTCTGACAAATGTACTGTACCTTTCCACTGCTCCGAGAAGATCTCCATATGATGCCTCTCCTTTACGCAACAGGTTCTGCGTGAATAATTTTACTTTAAACTCCGATAAATGTAGGAAGAAGCATGCTGTCAACGTTTTGGCCCTTTGGCATCGACCAGGAAATCAACTCATGGGATGTAGTGGATGCAGAGTCAGGTTCAACTTTGGAAAGGTGCTGTCCAAAGTCTCGGTGTTTTTTACCATGGTCCTAATCTTCACATACTTCTTCTACTGTCTCACCGGATTTTGTGATTCGGCTCCGAGGACTTTATACAGTCAGCAAAACTTAGATTATGACATATTGGACGATCACCGTCGCATTTTGGAAGACCTGCGACCGCCGCCGCGTCTCCTCCCCGACGCGCCCGAACCGCACCGGAACCGCACAGGCTCCGCCGACGACGCACCAGAACAGGTGGACGCGCCGGGGCAGCACGGCGCAAAGGAGGGCGTCCAGAGCAACGGCATCCCAGTGTCCAACACTTTCGGGATCAAACGGTTTCCCCAGGCGATTATAATCGGAGTGAAGAAAGGAGGAACCCGCGCCCTGCTGGAGTTTCTCCGCATCCACCCGGACGTGAGGGCGGTGGGCGCAGAGCCGCACTTCTTCGACCGGTTTTATGATAGAGGACTGGAGTGGTACAGGTATGCAAGACTTTTCTATTTTATCATCATTTATGAATCTGCAAAATAATATAACAAAACACAACAATGACAGAATGAGTTGTTTAATGCATATTTGTGGCACTTTTCAACTAATTTTTTTTTCTCTATGTCTAACTGTCCTTAAGTGGTTTATCGCCATTTCTTATAATATTATCTTCTGTACTTTCTGTTTTTTCAGTGAAAATCAGGTATTTTCCAACCTTTAATTTACTAATCATATAGATGTTTATAAACGTTTAAAGTTGAGGATTACTCTATCAAAAACAGAGAAAACTGAAGAAAAAGTGAGTTTTTCAGCTAAATATATCATTTACTGAACATAAACCCAATGTATTCATCCACTGCCATTGAGCTGACTCCATGGGTTTTACTGGTGAATCAATGTTGTAGAAGATGATGGTCTTTCCATGGTAACTATGGAGCCAAATGAGTCATATCTGATGAAAAGATGACAAACTGCACTTTACACCAATTACTTACATGTGTTGATAGGATTAATAATCAATACATATCAAACAGTTTAAATCAGTAGATGGTTTGTTAGATGGTGAATGTTTGGGTCTTTATGAGTTTAAAAAAAAAAGGTTAAATATAGAGAAAATTTCATTTGGGAACTGACACAAAAGTAGTTTTTTGGGTTAAATATGAGCTGCATCAGTGATGAATTTGACCATAAATCAGTGTTGAATGCCTCAGGCAAACTTCACCAGCAGGAAAGAGACAAGCTGTGGATAATGTGTGGATTGAAGGGTCAGAGGTGCAACAGTGATGCCTGTGCTGACATCCAGTCACTTATGCTAAAGTGATGATGCCTCCTTTTCAGACAGGATGCCTACAGTGGCTGGGTGATGTATTCAGATCACCTGAAGCCAATATTCCTCCTCAGTCAGTGCTGCGATGTAGATCAACAAGGCTAGTGAGGTCTCAGAGGAGCAGTCCATCATCTTGACAGCCATTTAAAGACCATTTATACACCTCAACATGACACACTGTATTAACATTCCTGACCTGTTTTGAGAGGTGCATCAACTGCTGATCCGTTGTACTAAAAACATCAGCTGTCTTCTTTATTTGGATATAAACCTGAGATTATACAAGTGTAGAAGTAGTCACAGTGAGTGGAAGAAGAGAATAAAAAGTCAGTTGGCTTTTGATTCATATTAGGGGGAACCAGACATGAAGAAGTATCATTTGGGTGTAGTTAAGTCCCTAAAGATGGATTTAGAATGAAGAGGGTCCTGATCATCCCCAGATGTCCTGCGAGCTCAAACAGCTCATTGATGTGGGAATCTGGATTTCAACCTGTGAAAATATGCAAAGTCTGGTGGAGAATAAAAAGACATGAGTGCTGATACGCAAGCGCTTTGAGAGCAAGTCAAGACCCTGAAACTGAGATGTAATTTAACCTTCTGGACTTTTTTTTTTTTTTTCCTAACCCATTTAGCCGTCTTTTAACCGAGAGCAAAAATACACATGGAAACACTTAAACCATTGATAATTTTAGCATATTGCTGTCTGTGCGTACACAAATATGGATTCACACTCAGATGCATGCATGTTCACACTTTGTACTTTTACAGTTCTCTCACTATTACATTAAATTCCCTTCATCTTTACCACATCCTTCTCTTTTTCTTTAACCCATAAAAACCCAGTGTTACTTTTGTGAATTTTTCTCTCTATTTAACCCTTCTTAACCCTAGAACACTATCGCCGGGTGATTTTCACCCGATTTTCATGTTAAACCAATGGGACCAATTTTAGCGATAGTGTTCGAGGGTTAAGTGATGTATCACCATTTATTCTAATATAATTCTCTGTATTTTGCATTTCTTCAATAAAAATCATGTATTTCCCCATATTTAATGTACTGATCATGTAGATGTTCATAAAAGCTTAGATTAAGTTAATTACTATTATATCTGAAGCAGAGAAAAATGAAGAAAATGTAACTTTTTCAACCAAGTTTATTATTAATTGAACATAAAACAAGTGTCTCCATCCACTGTCACTGATCCAACTCTATGGGTTCTACTGGTGAATCAATGTTGTAGAAGATGATGGTGTTTCCATGGTAACTACATAGCCTCTGAACGTCCAAATGGGTCTTATTTGATGACCATGAAAAGATGACAAGCAGCATTATACACCAATTATTTACAGGTGTTGATAGAATTAATGCATCAGAACTTAATGCACATTTTATATTAGTACATGATTTTGGTCTCCAGTGGTTGTTTGGGTCTTTATGGGTTAACCAACCTCCAACCACCCTATTTGTCTCACTTTTTCCCCTCTCCTCAAGCTTCTCTTCTGTCTTCCTCTCCTCAGTCTTCCCATGGAAGATGTGTTTATGTGCAAATACCTGTGGCAGACCTGTTGTTTCCAGGCCATGTTTTATGTGTGTTTTAATTAGCCAGACTGCTGCATAAAACTGTTATGTTCTAAAGCCCCAGTGATTCATGCATGGGCCGTGAAAGTTTGATTAGTCCTAAGATCTCCAGAGGCAAAACAATAACTCCATCCTCAGTATGAAAATGCGTGGTATTTTTATAGAACCAACATTTGACAAACATTGTTACACAGGGTGCATAGAGCTGCAGGTTGGAAGGTATATTTAAACCATTTGTAATTGGTGTCACCTGGTTTTTATTTTTAACACTGGCAGTTTTTACGCCGTAGTGATGTCGCAGCTGAAAATGAGGGGAGAGAAAGCGGAAGGGGAAAACACATGCAGCGTGTTTAAAATAAGCAACTGCCTTTCAGGTATTGTGTGAATAGCAGAGGCTCATGGGTAAAATCTGTTAGCTGTGATCCATGGTAACCTCGCCGAAGACGCCGTGTGTATTTTTGTGTCAGTGACAGAAAGAACTCATCCATGTGGAACAGGCAAGTACGCTTCAACACGAGTACCAGCGACAATAGGGTCAACTCACAGCCACATCTTGATGCAAATACAAGGCTGTTCAGTCTGACACGCTCTGAAAAAATAACCCTAAGCTTGTACGTTTCATGTTGTTCAAGCATCACAACATGTGTAAAAGTGGCAGAGGGGTGTGTGCATATAACAGTGGGCAATAGCGAGAGAAGGGTATGTGACAATGGGATATTTACAATAGTCGCAGAAAAAAAATCATTAGACGATCAAAAGTCATCAAAAACAATGGTTATGTAGTGTACTAACTCCTGTGTATTATGCGACTAAAACAGACAGAAAAGAAAACATGGAATGCCTAAAAGCATTATTTTTGTCAGTACAATGTCATAGATATTGATGTAAGAACTTATGTGGCTTTTGGTTATTATCAAGAAAAACATGGAGAATGGATAGATATCAGCTCTGAAATTAAACTTTTTTAAGGTATTTTTGTTGTTATCATTATATTTGTTGTTACTTGTTTTTCTTTTTGTATGGCCTACTTCAGTTATGGTATTATGTTATCTGAAAATTGTCTTTTTTTTTTTTTTTTAACCTGCCAATAGAGATGGAGATGGAAATTAGCTGCATGGCTATAATTGGCCCTATTTATGTGTAAATGTTCATTAATATGAACTGTCCCATTTTAACCCCAGTGTGACATTTGTGGCAGCTCCTAAATAATTTTTCTCTATATTTAACTGTCCTTAAGTGATTTATCTCTATTTATTATCATATTATCTTCTGTATTTTGTGTTTTTTTTTGTGAAATCTGTTTTTTCCTATATTTAATTCACTGATCATGTAAATGTTCATTAAAGCTCAGAGTAAAGTTGAGGATTAGTGGGCGACTGTGGCACAGTTGGTAGAGCGGGTCATCCAATGATCAAAAGGTCAGTGGTTCGAATCCCGCCTTCAACTGTCCATATGTCGAAGAGTCCTTGGGCAAGACACTGAACCCTAAATTGCTCCCAGTGAGAATGGGTGAATGTGAGGCTTGTATTGTGCCATTAATGTACAGAAACGTGCTATATAAGTACTGACCATTTGCCATTAGTATATCAAAACTGAAGAAAAAGGGACTTTTTCAACAAAATTTACCGGGATATTAATTCAAGATAAACCCAGTGTCTTCATCCACTGTTTGATCCAACTCCACAGGTTTTAGTTGTGAATCAATGTTGTAGAAGATGGTGGCGTTTCCATAACTACTGAGCCTCTGAATGTCCAAATGGGTCATATCTGATGACCATGAAAAGATGACAAACTATATTTT
>JAPTGZ010000027.1:26609139-26629399 GCA_029814645.1 Fowleria isostigma | reverse complement strand
CAAATCTGACACATTCTATTCTATTCTATTCTATTCTATTCTATTCTATTCTATTCTATTCTATTCTATTCTATTCTATCAACTTGATTAGTTGGTTATCATGGTATGCTAAAACTCATTTCCGGGTCCAAGCAGTAAAATCTTCTTGCGATATATGACTAAGTCTCAATTTTTTAGAGAGAGAGAAGTTAGAAAAGGGGTTGTATTCATGTATTTATCTCAAATACAGTCATTAGTGTGAACATTTCTATAGTCAATATTTCACCTGCAATTAAAAGTGTAATGATGCACTTGTTTGTACTGAACCTTTTTGGTACAATACAGAGATGTACCAAACAAATACATATAGTCTATGTGAAGAACACAAACACTCTGGAAGCAGGGTGGCCGCAAGCAGAATTCACAGCACTGTTGCAATAAAAAAAACCAAAAAAACACTTCATTCTGAGGCAGGGGTGCCAATGGGGGTGATGGTGGTGGTGGTGGGGTGTTAAACACGATAACAGCGAGTATAACAGTACGGTCGAACATTCAAAGAGTGTTAACTTTCACTTTTGGTTTTCAGTATTTATGGAGTACCCCCCCCCCCCCATCCCTCGTCTCCTTGACTGTTCCAAAAAATGTATAGAAAACATATTAAGTCAAACACCCTGTACCAAAAACTGAAAATTTTTCTATATCATTACACTCCTACTTGCAATACCTGCAGGGACACATGTAAGAGAAAGGACACAGCAGAATTACACCTGACTGAAACTTATCTTAACATGGTGTCCTTTTTTCGGTCTTCTGGGCTATTTACAGCAGTGCATTGCTTCACTTTCTTCTAAGCTATGTGTTGATATTAATAATTTCTATATGTATTATCCCCTGAACTGGACAACACTGTTAAAAAAAAATGCTAAAACCAAAGTGTAAAGATGTGGAACACTTCATAAAATTCTTATTTTATTTCAGAGGAATCCATAATAATCCACTTTGGCAGATACAGTGGCAATTATTTATTCTGTAATTTGCTAAAGCACTAATGTTATCTAACGACAATTTTTTTCTCTAATTTGTTTAGGATTTTTTGCTTTACTTATCAACTTAATCTACTTCCTCTGCTCTGTATTATCATATGTAAAGTTGAAGGATGACAACTGGATGTGTTTTATTAAGTGAATCCACAGATTTTAACCCATAAGGACCCAGTGTGACTTTTGTGGCAGTTATCAAATAGATTTTTTTTTCTGTATTTAATTTTTTTAATTGATTCATCATCATTCATTATAACAATATACTATGAATTTTGCCTTTTTTAACTAAAAGTAATGTATTCTTCAATATTTAATTCACTGATCATGCAGATGTTTATAAAAGATCAGAGTAAATGCGAAGGTTATTATATAAAAATAGAAAACAAACTGAAGAAAAAGTGATTTTTTTCATTAAAATATATCATTAACTGAACGTAAAACAAGTGTCTCCATCCACTGTTACTGATCAAACTCCATGGGTTTTACAGGTGAATCAATGTTGTAGAAGATGATAATGTTTCCATGTTCACTACGGAGCCTCTGAACGTCCAAATGGATCATATGTGATGACCATGAAAAGATGACAAACTGTATTTTACAATTTTTTAGTGAATCAACAGTTTAGGTCAGTAGATACTTTTTGTAGATGGTAGATGTTTGGGTCTTTATGGGTTATATGATGCCACAGATTTAGCTCATTGGTCAGAAGTCATTTTCACACGCAAACACATACAAGTGTCAAAAAAAGAACTAAAGGAATTTTTGTTGTTTTCTGGTCAGAGGCTGAGACCAACATATGGTTCATCCATAGAAGGAGGCATAAAACCATGCATGTCTTTTGAGGTTCCCACGCTCATCCTGTCAGCCACACAGACTCCTACTGTCACCCTCTGAACATAGCAGCACTGCTGGGAAATGTTTTCCTTCAGTTTATTGTTTGCCCTCTTTTTCATTTTCCACCACCTCTTTAATTGGGTCTCAGCGACTAAAGCATTTGGACGCAGTGATGCCTGCCAAAGCTGAACGCTCCTTCAATAAATCAGGCTTTAACATACTGTAGATAGGCCAGCAAATGAACATAACAACCCATGGAATTAACCCTTTATCATGCAAGTGACTATTTTGAGTAATTTCCACATGCATTACAAGACTGACAGTAACAGTTACAGTGAGGACAGTGAGTTAACAATCTCAGGGCCAATGTGATCTACGGGGTCTGTAAGGTCCACCTCTGTATGAACAGTGAGTATACCTGCTTTGTTAGGTACCATGAAGTAATTGTACTAATATTATACTATATGCTAATATAATATATACTATACTATTACTAATAAGTTATGAAGTTCAAAGGGATAATGTGTAAGTTGACAGGTGTCTGGATCAACACTTATGTTTTTGTAATATTCTAAAAGTGCTGTTCTAATGTTCTAAAATACATGTTCCTTTTACCTTACGGTTATGCAATCAAGTACTAACACTTGTATGTATCATGTGACTAAAAGACAGAAAAAAAACATAGAATGTCTAAAAGCACTGTTTTTGTCAGTACAATGCCATAGATATTGGTGTAAGAACTAATGTGACTTTGGTTATTATCAAGAAAACCATGAAAAAGTAAACTAAAAAACAAAAAAAAATTATCTCTCATGAGCTATTTTTGTTGTTATCATTATATTTGTCCAAACAAATGTACCTTTTGTTGTACCAGGCATTAAAATGAACAAGAAATTGAAGAAAACATCGAGTGGTCTAATAATTTTTTCCACGAGTTTATGTGTTTTTCTTGTGTTTTTTTTTATATTATACTTCTTGGATTTTTTTAGTCTAATTTTTTTGCCACTTATGGGCAAGGAACAAAATATGGTAACTTCATTAACCTTAATTTCCTACATAACAATAAAAAAAATGGAAAAAATTCACCAAAGCAATAAAGTCTTGTTATGTCCTCCAGTAATACACTAAAGTTGAATAGGTTAATGTCAGAGTACTTCTACGAGTGCCCTATTAAAGGTTAGAATTTGTTTTTGGTTGTATTTTTTAAATGATTTGTTTGAGAAGATCAGCTTCACTGTCTGCACAGAACCTTTTGTTATGGCACTGCAGGGGATGCAGCTATAGTACTTCAGAAACTGTAATCTTGAGGGGGGGCAGGAAGTTTCTTGGCCACATCCTTGTTGCCAGGGTTAGTATGTAATCTTGTGATTCAGACTGCCTTGTGCATATCAGTCGTATAATCAGCGCTGTAGCACTTCAGGGAGGAAAAGTGCTACATCCTTTTAACAGCGGGGAGTTCCAGACTAATGTGGCTAGTCAGCAAGGCTTTCCAATCCAAGGCTAAATAGAAACATGTTAATGCTATCAATTACTCGTTGCACACTTGGATGAAACAACATGTTCACAAGGTATTTTTCTATAAACTTATATGAGAGGTGTTATAAGACATGTATACTGTGAGTAACATGTTGATAAAAATGACAATAAATTAATCATCTCTGATATGTTTACAGTTTCTCCTGACACCACATGTAGGATCAGATTTATGATAGAAAATTGCTGTTATTGATTTTGTGATAATGA
The DNA here is from genome assembly GCA_029814645.1 of Fowleria isostigma. NCBI lineage: Eukaryota > Metazoa > Chordata > Actinopteri > Kurtiformes > Apogonidae > Fowleria > Fowleria isostigma. The sequence goes on along the minus strand of JAPTGZ010000027.1, from coordinate 26,625,803 downwards.
GACAGATTGTGATGAGGGAGATAGGGACCTGAGCAGAGTGGAGAAAAAAAATCCACAATTCATTAACTATTCATGAGTATGGAAAGACAACTTATGGTCATTTACTGAAGTGACATTCATGAAGGAGTGAAGGACAAATCCAAAGCTAGAAGATGAGAGGGAAGGAGAGGACGCAGAGGGAGGTGACTGCTCGGTTTCTCATCAGTAAACATTGACACCTCTATGCCCTCATGTATGGATGTGTATGGGCAAAAACACACACTGTGAGCAATCTGTCATATGGAGACAGAGGTATTGATCAGACACAGATAAACAGGGGACAGGCAGGCAGGGATAAGCCATTTGCAGCTCTCGTCGTTGGATAATAATCAATTAATGGTCTTTTATTAGAGGGATCATTTGATGGGGTGGATTGAAATGTCTCAACTTTAAGTAAAGGTAGGAAACTCAAAACGTACTCAGGAACAACTCTAGGGAAGCTTTTTTTCTTCACATTAATGATTTATAGATCCTTTCTACCCATGATTGAAGAAGTTTTCTTTTCTTCTACTTGTTTGTAACATCTGTACCAGTTTTCTTCCTGTTCATTCCACTGTGTAATTATCAAATATATATTCGATGTCACTTTGTTCCAGCGCCTCATTGAAGTTTCACCATATAATATTAGCAATGACTAAAACATAGCCTTCAAACCCAAGACTGCTTTCATGCCAACATCATTCTATCAAATGGAAACACTCAATGTCATGTATCATTTTATGCACATTTCCCTCAAATCGATGTGATACATGTTGTATCTTTGGAAAAATTTAAGAGCTATGCTTCAACTTAAAATAAAGTTTTATGAGTTTGAACACTGTTCAGCTCTGGCCTGTAATGATTCTGATTCACTGGCAGGCTGTTGTTTGCTAATAAGGTCCTGTGCTGTATTCAACCTCAGAGCAAGAGTGCAGTCAGTGAACCTGGACTTTGACTACCGGCTGCTGCTTATAACCACACACAACCGCTGCTTAATGGAATATAAAACTATTTTAGGGTCCGTTTCAACACATTGAGGCTTTGCTGAACCCAGTCCTCTCTTCTGCAGTCATAGAATAAAACATACAGACTGCTCTCAAGATGTTAGGCGTAAGTTTCTGTGAGTTTTTTTCTTCTTCTGCTTAATTTGGCTGTTGATTTTTTTATCTTAAAACCTGCCAGTTGCCATTATAGTTTTAGCTTGTACAAGCAAACAATGGCTCAATGAACTGTTACGTTATGAGTAACATGGCATACTTTTAAACATTCAGTGTTTGACCACAGAGAATAATGCAAGCATAACTGTCAAAACTAAAATAAATTTCGCTCATGCCATCCATCAGTCATCTCCATTTCTGAAAGGCCTCTTGTCATTGGCATTTCTGCAGACATCCAATCTGAAACAAATAAAATACACAGACTCCATTACTTGTTTATTTTATAGAAAACCACAAGAAAGCTCTAGTTTCCAGTTACACACTATAAAATGCGTTTGGTAAATGAACTACAGAGACTTCATTTGCCATTTGAAAAATCGCTCATTGTCCATTTGTCATGCAAAATGATTTGCCTCTGAAATCTATATCCATCACAAGTCTGCCTCACGCAGTCCATCTGTGTCAGATATAGATGCATGAACATGTGCTGGATTGGCTGAATACCACAGTGCCCACAATCCCCTTAAAGCCATCCTGTTTACTAGACAGTGTTGATGTAAAAGGGATGTGCAAAGCAGGCAGAAGACATGAATGCAGCTGTGAGGTGATGATTAAAATTAAGGAAAACAACTGGACATCAGGTGTAAAGTTTGCTAACAATAGGTGCCCCTGCATCTGTCACTGGTTCAGATTAAAGCTGAAACTATATTCACCTTACAATAAAAAATGTATCCTTACATTGTAGTAACACATTATTTAACACATGTATTTTTACTGGCATATTCTACACAGCATGTCTCCATCGTATTGCAGCCATATGTTTAAAACACTAGCTGAGCTCAGCAGCTAGTCATCCTGGTGGCACTTCCTGCAGATTTTGGTCTGTTTGGTCTGTTTGGGTCCATGTAAGAACCCGTGGGGGAAGTAAGGGTAGTGAAGAAGGGGTGGGAGTGGGGAGTACTTTGCTCTTGCAGGAAGAAGGGGGTTTGAAATGTGTAGGAAATTGCCGTTAAGTGGTTCTTGAGGCTTTGTGGTTTTGACTCATCAGGCACATTGTGAGTGGATGGTCCTTTTGTACAGACCTTACAGTAAGATTCAAGGAGGGCCGTGTCTGGGGCCCTCGGATGTAAACACAGGACAGGGTATGAAGCTTTAATCACACTTTAGGGTGCTTTAATGTTCAGTAGATGTCATGTGTCTATGTTATCTCTTGATGGAACCCTCATGTAATTAACTTTCAAGCAGAACTTGTTAATGTTTTAAACGTAAATAAATACATACCCTTTAATGGGATACACAAAACCTTAATGGTGCAATTTTGAGCTGATTAGAAGCGATTGTGCTTTTTTGCTTCTTTTTAGGATGTAATATGTAAAGTTTTTTGCATTAAATTATCCAAAAATCACTAGACCTACTTTAATCCCTGTATACACTGTTCGATTTTGATAATGATGATGTCATTTGTCATAATTAAAACTTGGCAGTAATAAGTTGCATAGTTAGAGATGCTCAGAGAGATCGTTGAACTACTTCTCTTGTAATCAGAGAATACCTGGGACATGTTTATGACAGTATCGGAAATTTCCCTTGATTATCTTAAAGAATTTCTGCTGCTTTGACCAACATCTGTTTAATATCCAATTGGATAATAACCTGACATGGCGCTTTAATTAGTGCAACATGTACATTTATGTAGCTTAAAATACTATCTTAAAAATCAGCTAATTTCCCTAATTCACAATTTATATTGTTTATTTATCACAAAATTATTACAAGCTATTATTAAAATCAACAATTGACCAACAAAATAAATTTTGTAATAGGGTACCCCAGATGCAGTACTCAGCAATCAGGTGCTCATTCTTCTTTTTATTCAACTTTGGAGGTTTTACTGTAAATAAACAGTCGTGAAAAAAATTATTAGACCATCAAAAGTCATTAAAACAATGGTTATGCAATCAAGTACTAACACCTGTATCATGTGACTAAAACAGACAAAAAAAAACCATGGAATGCCTAAAAGCACTGTTTTTGCCAGTACAATACCATAGATACTGATGTGAGAACTATGATTTTGATTATCAAGAAACCAATGAAAATGGATAGATATTAGCTTTTAAATTAAACTCTTATGAGCTATTTTGTTGTTGTCATTATATTTGTCCAAACAAATGTACCTTTAGTTGTACCATGCATTAAAATGAACAAGAAATTGAAAAAAACCTAGGGTGGTCTAACTGTGACATTTAAGTTACAATGCAATCATTATCTTAACTCATGGTTTGCACCTGTAGTGGCATAGGTTAATGACATACGCTGATGATGTTTGGCTTTTATACATTTCTGACATTGTAGCTGATAAGTGTCATTGTTGCACAGTCTGTATACACATCAGTTACCAGATCCAGGTCGCACCTTATGGCTGCAGATAAACTTGTAAGAGTTCTGAAATCTTAGAATCTGCAAAAGCCTTTACATATTTTGCTTTAGCCATTGTTAAAATCAAAGATGGTGAAGTCAACACTCATAAACCCATAGGCCTACTAAAGGTGCACTAACATAGTTTCATTTCTGTATTTATATTATCATGGGGACAGTGGCCCCTTACTCAGACATAGAGAGCATTAAAGCATATTAGCTTGTTTGACACACTGTGTGCAACCTGTCCAGCGCTAATTTAAAGTGAAAAGGAGTCAGAGTTTGTCACTAACTGCTATATAGCTGGAGCAAACCTAAAATGAGAGCGTACTGAGGATCTCTGGAGAAAACATAAGGGCTTTGGTAGAAAAAATGCTCAGAATTTTCTGTTGAATTGAATGTACAGACTCTTATCATGCATGTAGGCATCTGAGACCGTTTGCAAACATTCATCTCTCAGTACAGCATGGATTCAACATACAGTATACACACACTAATCTCTGTTCATACTGGGGCTTTGATTCACCATTGTTGGATTTTTGATGGTATTTATGGAGAGGTGAATCTTCATTTTCTATAACTTCTTCTGCCTTTTTTCACATCCAGGAACATGATGCCTCGGACGTTGGATGGACAGATCACCATGGAGAAGACTCCCAGCTATTTTGTCACAAAAGAGGCTCCGAGTCGTGTCTGCACTATGAACTGCCAAACCAAGCTGATTGTGGTTGTGCGGGACCCTGTGACGCGGGCGGTATCTGACTATACCCAGACGCTGTCCAAGAATCCGGGCCTCCCATCCTTCCAAAGCCTGGCCTTGAAGAACGCGTCCACAGGTCTGATTGACACCACGTGGAGCGCAGTGCGCATCGGCCTTTATGCCAAACATCTGGAGAACTGGCTTCAGTACTTCCCTCTGTCTCATTTTCTTTTTGTTAGCGGTGAGCGGCTGGTGTCTGATCCAGCCGGGGAGATGGGTCGGGTTCAGGATTTCCTGGGTCTGAAAAGGGTTGTTTCAGACAAACACTTCTACTTTAATCAGACCAAAGGTTTCCCCTGCTTAAAGAAGCCTGAGGGGAGCAGCAGACCGCGCTGCCTTGGAAAGTCTAAAGGCAGACCCCATCCAGAGATCCCCTCGGAGGTCCTGCAGAGACTCAGAGACTTCTACCGGCCCTTTAACCACCGCTTCTACCAGATGAGCGGACAGGACTTTGGCTGGGACTAACAGAAGGGATCCCTGTCATTTCCCAGATTAAAGTCGGTCTGTGTGTTCCAGGACCGACTGGTTCACAGGACTAATGTTCTCAGGGAACGGACAGAGAAATACAAAGTCCACTAACTGGGATTGTCTTTGGACCATTTTGCCTCAGCGGAACCAACATGACATGCAGCACATATGAGCTATTGAAGCTGCCATAGACAAACTGCTGCCAAAATGCAAGTTATACACACAGTTAATGGTTTAAAGTTTAAGCCATTGAACTATTTCCTTGCTTTTGTTTTAATGTTAATGTCCCACAGAAGTTAGAAGCAAACTAGATACCAAAGGGGAAAAAAGGCCTTTGAATATAAGTTTTAACTTCCTTTGTATTTTTTTTATATAAAATAAGCTGATATTTATAGTTTCTGTTGATTTATTACAACAGTTATAACAATTTTTTGATGCGAAAAGTATTTATTTCATGACAAATACAAAATACAAAACTGACTAAACAACTCTTGACACGACATTTAAGAAAAATGTCAGCTATAAACCACTATTTTGTTTGCTTTCTAGCAGTATTACTTTATATGCATTTATATTTTCACTATGATTACTATTTGGAAATGGCCTTAATTTGATGTTGCCGGATATTTCTTTGTATATTTCGATGCTATACCAATGATACCTCATCTGTATATATTAAATGTGTAACAGTTTTTAGAAGCCACACATACATTCCAAGTTACAGAAATGTATGCATTTGTAGATAATTCCCCCATAAAGGTATGTCAGTGCTTTAGTTTTCTTGAATGATATTTACTATGTCAGGTGTCATGTACTTAAATGATAAATTTCTATTTTGATCTGTGATTATTTTGAACCATTGTTAAAGTACACTATGATGCTGTGTATAAGAACTTTGTCTTGACTCTGATTCTGTGTTGTGAAGCTCTAAGTAAAATTTTATCTGAAACCTGCAATGCTTCAGTTCAATCATTTTTCTCTCAGACGAGGCCTGTTAGTTGAGCTTAATCCTAAACTCACTTCTAATTGAATCCCTTTATTTTAGGAAGACTCAGTGATAAATCTCCCATAGTGCAAAGTTTCTCTTTGTGTTCATTGTACTGCTGTTGCTGCCTCCTGTGTTTACTCACTCCAACTTTTTACACAAAGGCCTAACGTTGTTTTCTCTCCCAGATTCACATGAGGAAAAGCCTCTCTATCCTCTCGTTCTGTCTTATTCTTCTCATTTTCAGGCTCTCACACCCATCTTCTCCTCTCACCACTTCCACACAGTGAGACCACATGTACAGTCTGAGGCCTGCATGCACTGTGGCCTTTAATTATGAAAGATGTCATCTAACTCAGAAAGCATGCTCTTTCTTCTTCTGGGTGCAGAATTAGCAGCAGAGCTCCTCTCTTTCATGGTACTCTATCCTGTATGGAAGAAAGAAGGAAAAAAAAAAAAAAAAAAAAACATCTGCTCTAGTGGAACAACCAAAAAAGGAACCCACTTAAGAAGTGAAATATACACTGAGCTGCAGATGTTTTCACAATGCATTAAAATGCCCAAACAGCATTTGTATTCAATGAGTAAACCAAAATATTCAGTCTTTTGGATATTGAATATTTGAATGTTTGCGGAAATTTTAGTGGTTTGAATTAAAAATAAAAAGACTAACAAACTGCTTGCGTGCTAGTGTGTATTTTAGTGCACGCACACACACCCATTGCTTTGGCTCTCCATACATCTTCCCTCTTCTTATTCCAAGTCAGTACTGCTGTCACATTCCCTCTCAGTTTTATATGTCTGGCATTAGTTTTTAGTGGGCTTCACTAAAATTTAAATGTGCTTGGCTCGCTTCATCTGTGCCAGCTTTTATTACTCTCTATTACCAGTCATACTGATAGCTGTCTTTTTGCAATGCCAGCCCAGCAGCAGGCATTAAAGATAACTGATTTCCCATTCTGCCATCTGGGAAAGATGTTTGTCTCTGTGTTTGCAGGACTAGCCCAGTCGTTATGTTTCATTAAATCAGCAGGACATTCAGTGTAATCTACAGTTGTCGCTGAGCATTGGTAATGATGTGAGAAATCCAATTGTGGTGAATGAGAGAACTAGAAACTGGGATATGAAGAAGTGTGCTGAAAAAGATCTACTGCACATTTAACCCTCAAAGTCCTAAACAACCGCTGGTGGCTGAAAACATCTACTGAAATAAAATGTTTAATTCAGAAAGACCCAGCGTTACTTTTATGGCAGTTTCCTAATGAAAATTTCTCTATATCTAAACTTTCTTAAGTGATTTATCACCGTTTATTAATTCTGTTTTCTCTCTGTATTTGGTTTTTTTTTTCTTCAGTATAAGATATTTTCCTTTATTTATTTTACTGATCATGATGATGTTCATAAAGCTCAGATTAAAGTTGAGAGTTATATTATCAAAAGCAGAGAAGAGACTGAAGAAAAAGTGACATTTTCAGTTAAATCTATCATTAACTGAACATAAACCCAGTGTGTCCATCCACTGTCATTGATCAAACTCCATGGGTTTTACTGGTGAATTAATAGTGTAGAGGATGACATGCTTCCACGGTAACTTCGACATCTCTGAACATCCAAATGGGTCATATTTGATGACTATGAAAAGATGAAAAACTATTTGCACCAATTATTTACATGTATTGATAGGATTAGTGGATCAGCAGGCATTAAACAGTTACATCAGTAGATCGATTGGTCGGTGATGGATGTTTGGGTCCTTATGACTTAATGATTTCAGGAATAAACAACAAATTCTGTGGTTTTCAGTTGCATCTGATGTGTTTTACATAGACGTTCAGAGTCTGCAGTGAAAACGGAAACACTGTCATCCTGTACAGCAGCGATTCACCAGTAAAACTCATGGAGTTGGATCAATGACAGTAGCTGTAAACATTTGTTTTTATGCTCAGTCTGTGATATATTTAACTGAAAAAGTCACGTTTTCTTACATTTTCTGGTTTTGATACAACATCTTTTGATTTATCCATGGGTTTTATGAACATCTTTATCGTCAGTAAATCAAGTACAGAAAAAAATCCTGATTTTCAATGAAAAAATTTGAAAGGATTTTGAGAGGATAATATCCTTCTGAGAGCCAGTAAAGTAAAGGTTTTGGCTTTTAAACATTCAGTCATTGTCTTGACTGGAAACAACATGATGCAACAGTTTTTTCAAATATTTTTTTATGGAATGCCCTATGTAGTTGGCAGCTTTTTTTTTTTTTTTAAGTAAAGCTATGAAGCAGAGAACAAAAATGCATTCCTGAGTCTCAAGAGTTTAAAATCGATAATCCATTTATAAAAGGTTAAATGTACAGGAAAAAAAAAAAAAAAAACAACATTTAGAAGTTGCCACAAACAAAGCTCAGGGTTACTAAACGAAAATTTCATCCATCTTTGTGATCTAGATGATCAAATTTACAATCCTTTCCTCTGGTCACATTACTCTGGTCTACATGAATTAGTTTTCACTTAAGAAGTCTTAAGTGAAGTCTTAAGTCTTCACTTCTCTGACAAAAAAGCTTCATATATGAAACTATAAATCAATATTTTATGTGTATTGTAAATTCACACTTTGAGTTGTTTAATATAGGGTATTAATTCCAGTACAGCTGTTAAAGTAGCTATACTTTCTGAATGTACATTTCCATTGTTATTTATCTTTAAGTTCAGTTTCATAAGTCACATCAACCCTTAAAGATCCAAACATCCACTGGTGACCAAAAGCATCTACTGCTCTAAACTGTGTAGTACTTGCTGATCCACTAATCCTATTGATATGTGTAAATAATTGGTATAAAATGCATTTTTTCAACCTTTCACGGTCATCAGATATGACCAATTTGGATGAACAGAGGCTCAGTAGTTACCATGGAAACACTAACATCCTCTACAACATTGATTCACCAGTAAAACCAATGGAGTTTGACAAATGACAGTGGCTGTAGATACTTGTTTTTACATTCATTAGTTAATGTCTTTGCTGAAAAAGACCCCTTTTCTTCAGTTTTCTCTGCTTCTAATGTAATAATCCTCAACTTTAATCAAATTTTTATGAACATTCTCATTATCAGCAAACTAACTAAAGAAAATACCAGATTTTTGTGAAAAAACAAACAAACCACAAAACACAGAAGATAATATTATAATAAATGGTAATAAATCATTTGAGAAAGATTAAATAGGGAGAAAAATCCATTTGGGAAGTGACATAAAAGTAACACTGGGTCTTTTTGGGTGAAAATATACAAACAATATTTAATCAACTTGTTTTGCTGCAAATAAACTAAATTACAGAGGCACAAAACTTGCAAAGTAAGAAGAATGCTGTGACAAAGTCTCATGGCATACAGGCTGTTTTTTGAAAGTAATTTTTAACAACATCCTAAAACTAAAAAGCTCACAAGAATTTCAAGTCACATCTATTCTTGGGATTCCCACTTGTGAAACAGACACATACACACAAACAAACAAAAAACAATCGCTGCCAGCTGTCAGCGTCAACATTAACACCACATCCACATATGATAGCAGAGTTTTTTCTAGTTTTCTGGTGAATTTATCTTGTTTTAAAAAAGGATTTTTCTTGTTGATTGCAGGGGAAAAAAATCATTACTATAAACTGGAAAAAACATTAACCCAGCAACCATAACTGAATGGAAAGAAAAGGTAAAACAAGTGTATAATATGGAATAAATGACTGCATCTCTTCAAATGAGAACAGGCTTGTTCACTCAAGGGTAAAATTGTACTTGAATTTATAACTCTTGGGTTGCTAAACTATCTCTTTAATTAAAGGAAATTGACCTGTCATAAGGTTAATCTGTGTGTTTTTATTGTATTTGCGTACATTCATTTATACTGCTGAAGTTGTGTAACAATACTTTTGTGTATTTCTTGTCTTTTTTCCCCCTTTTCTCATTTAATTGTTATGAATTTTGTCTCTGGGAATGTTCAATTGTACCTTGTAAAAATGTAAAAATACAAAATTAAAAGTTCCAAAAAAATTAAAGGATATTCTTGATTACATAAAATTCAAAGCATCTAAAACAGGGGTCTCAAATCTGGCCCGCCAAAGGTTCCAATCTGGCTCGCTGGATCAAATTGCAAATGTTACACTGAAGATATTAACAGTCATGGTTGTCCAAATCCTTTTAGTTCAGGTTCCACATAGAGACCAATGTGATCTCAGGTAAAATAATAACAGAATGTTCTATAAATAATGACAACTACAAAGTTTCTTTTTGAAAAATGATGTGGGAAAAAATGTAAATGAAAAAAATAACATCACACTAAGAGAATATTTATTTACAAACCATCCTTTCACAATAAAAGACAAATAAATACATAAATAAAAACAAATATGAACCACGTAAAATGTGCAATTTTAATAATATTCTGCCTGTTACCATGTTTGTGTAGCATTGTGTGTAATGCACATGTATAAATAATACATTGAGGCGTAATATTGTCAAATTGCACTAATTTCCAAATGAAATGTCTTTTTTTTTTCAAGTTATTTACTTTTTTATGTTTAATGTTAATATTTTTTATAATGTAATGAAGGTTTTTTTCTACTAAAAAAACTAACAAAAAAACTTGAAGTTGTCATTATTTACAGGTTATCATGTCATTATTTTACTGGTCGGCCCGCTTGAGCTCAAATTGGGTTAAATGTGGCCCCTGAACCAAAATGAGCTTGAGACCCCTGATCTACAAGTTAGAGATACAAAAATAAAACATTTCTTAAACTCTAAATCTTTTCTCATGGGGACGGCAATATGTTTAGCTTTAGCTGGCATGCAGTTTCCAAAGATTTGAGGCCACAATTTAATGCATACCATCAATTCCTACCATTGTGGATTTGTTTGCATGAATGAAAATCGCCCAACATGGATTGAGTTACAGGCCGCTGTGAATATCTGAGATTAGGCGTGATGAGGGGTGTATATCTTGTGTGGTGATGCTTATTTGGCAATAATGGGCACATGGCAGACTAATCAGAAACACCCGGAGGGACGGATGAACTGTTCTGCGTTGAAGGAAAAGGACTGACTTCTACACAGCAGATAAAAAGTAGGATTAGTGTATAAAAGTGGTTTTCCCTTTGAGCAGCCACAAATGAAGACAGTTCGTACTGCGGACTCCACACATTTTCCAACCATACCGCAGTCTCCTTCGATTCAGGGAAGAAACACTCGGGGATTTTCTCTCTTCTCTGTGGTTTAGGCCTCCCAGCATCTTGTTAAATTCTGACTCCAGCTTTAATTGATGAGAGAGTAACTTGGGTAAGAGAGATTTTCAAATGGTTGTAGTAGCCCAACACAAATTTGGGAACTTTTTAAGGATATGGGATTAGGAACTTTTACAATAGGATTTTATAATGCTGTTTTTCTGGATGTGTTTCAGTGCATACTTCTATTCCCAGTTTAGTCCACATAATAGGCAGCTCCAGTCTTTTTTTTTTTTTCTTTCAAATCGGGGCTTGATTGGAAAACTATCAACAATCAAAGTTTATAGAGACCATGCATTTCAGTTGATGAGGGACTAACAGAAACGAAGCTGCCAAATGGATGGAAACTTTTCACACTGAGAAATAAAAACTGTATTTTAAGGCGAAAATACAACTTTTATGGACACATTCTGAAATAGTTTTGAAAGGGCGTGTATTTTTGATAGAGATTTATACCCATCTGTGGAGGGATAACAAATCAGAGACTGAGTTTATTTGTTAAATTTACAGTGCGTTCCACAGCACATTACCCAATTGCGTTCCACCTGCATCTTCAAATAAAATGTTAACACGCTATGTGCAGTCAATCACTGTGAAAGAAAGAATAAAAGAGGTGCACACCTGGCCTTCATGCATGGTTTCTTTTCATTTGCCAAAGTCCCCATTCATTATTCTGCGAAAATGAATTACAGCCACATACTTTGGCTCATAAATAAAACCTAATTGGTTGTAAGTTTTATCAATATTCAGCCACCCACTTCTCCATCCTGTATGAGACTGTCTGTTTTATTTAACCCACAAAGACCCAAACAGCCATCAACGACCAACACCATCCACTGAACTAAACTGTGTAATATCTGTTGATCCACTAATCCTATCAATACATTTAAATAATTAGTGGAAAATGTTTGTCATCTTTTCATGGTCATCAGATATGACCTTTTGGATTTTCAGAGGCTCCATAGTGAACGTGGAAACACAGGCATCTTCTGCAACATTGATTCACCAGTAAAACCCATGGAGTTGGATTAATGACAGTGGATGGACACACTTGGTTTATTTTCAGTTATTAATATATTTGTTGAAAAAGTCCCTTTTTCTTCAGTTTTCTCTGTTTTGATGGAAAAGCCCTCAACTTTAATCTGACTTTTTTATGAACATCTACATAATCAGTAAATTAAATATAGGAAAATACCTAATTTTCACTGAAAAACGGAAGAATACAGAAGATAATATTACAGTTAATGGTGATTATCACTTTAGAAAGGCTAAATATAGAGAACAATTTATTTGGGAGCTGACACAAAAGTAACGCTGGGTCTTTATGGGTTAAATGCAGTGTAATTGTTTACATGCATAGTAGATCCAGTCAAAACTTGTCAAACTTTTAGACATCACATGAGGGAAAAAAAAAGAGACAATTGCCTTGTAAGCTCTGGGGCTGGAATCCAGGTTTATACATTTACACTCACTGAACAGTACAGTCACACCCCGCCTGGCTTTCCAAAAACTAAATAAAAATCTATTTCTTAACCATGTGAATCCATGTCTTTTTAATGCAGTATGTCACATTCGCCCTCCCTGACTCGGCTGGTTGCGTGTATTGGCATTTTTAACTGAGAACAGCGTACCACAGAACTGTCTGGCAGCATGCAGTGTCTGTGCAAAGCAAGGCGTCACCAGTGGTCATTTACTGAGTGTACACACAGCCAAGTGATGAAACATTTTCACATGTTGACGAAATTTATGCCAAGCATTGGCATTTTTTTCCCCGATTCCTTTCTGCCATCTAATGATATTTCTGTCAATTTTTCCATCTTGTATTTGGAAAGGGCCAAATAAATTTAAGAAGAATTTGTTGTATGACCATGAACAAAATTCTCTCCTCATAATACATGTTGAAGCTTGTATTCATGTCCAAGTGGTTTTCCATAGCAATTTCTGAGATTTGACCTAATAACCTCCAGCAAGACAAATATCTCTGCCCTGAACTTGGTGATGAGCCAATGGCTTTAAACAGATGTTGTTGTAGTCAGACAGCAGTTGTTCAGCTGTACTAACATGTAACATATAGCATTGGTTATCGAGGGTGTAACAGGTCTCTTTTTTCACCTGCCTCCTATCTCATCTCTTTGTTGGTTGTCTTCTTGAGACAGCTTTGGTTATTTTGTAAAATCCACTTTGTTTACAAGAGGATTCTCCTTAAATCTCAGTTGCTTGGTTCAGTTTTCACAGTCAGCTTGATTTCATGTCACAAGTGACATCATTGTCACTGTGTTGGACCTGAAGACTAGTCCCTCCTCTGTCTTGAAAGTGTCAAATGTTCCTTCTCAGGCTCCTGCTTGATGACAACATACCACTTCATGTGGTAAATGCTAAACCAGAGCTGAGTTAGTGCTTTGAAGCCTTTGTTTAACTGGTGAGCACCCTCAGCCGCATGGGGACAATGAACGGTATGATTCATAAGTCATAAAAAAACGACACCTGTGAGCACATGCTCGCAAGAGTTCTCACGTGGTGTGAGAAAACTGGCCATGGTAACCCCTCCTTGATCCCAAATCTAATTGAACTGTCATAACTGTTCTAATGATGGACACAAATAACCCCAAAATGCCCTAAGGACCAGGTCTTGGGTACTGTAAGTCTAGGAGATAGCATGCCCTCCAGGTGTGGAAAGATGATGTACACTGGCTCAGGTTACAGCAGACTGGTCTGGGACAGGTTGATGGAGGCTCTGATTGATCCTGAAAACAGAGAAGCCTGTGGGAGAATTGTAATTGAACCTGGAACAGATGTTAAACAGTCTAGAAAGAATGTGGTTATAGCACAGGTACACAGCCCCAAAGTACCACGCAAGCCAGTTCATACCAAATGAAAAGGGATACCACTATTCAGATTGCCTTATTAAAAGGTATTGAAAGAGTTTTCATATTCAAAAGAAGTCAGATCATATTTAAACGTGTGTTTGGCAAAAAAAAACAAAAGAAATATGATGCTGTTTTCAGAGAACCTTTCACTGGGCAGCAACAAGAATTCACCAGAGCTATTGTCCTGGTGCTTTAGAACAGAAACACTGGGTTTAAGTTTAGGGTGAAACTTTCAGAGGAAAACACTTCTAAACTAATTCAACAAGCAGCACAATATGCTCCTAATTTACAATTCACCACAGGTAGCTCTTGCCAAGCCATCAGTCCTCCACACTCCCTCACTAACATGACTATTTTCTCAACTTGAACCCATGTGGGACAAACACATTTAGGCCTCTGAAGGCATCTATTTAGACTATGCCACAAGGGGGTTGGAAGATATATATCTTCAATCTGAGCTAGTTTTGGGAAAAGTACATATGTTAGAAATAAATTAGAATTAACAAAGACTAATAGATCCCAGATGGCTTTTATTAGTTGTATTTGTCTTTCCACTTATTTCTTTTAAAAACACGTTTTTTGTTTTTCCTTTATTTCTTTTTAATTTTGTATTTTTACCCTCTTCATGTAAGATTACATAAACCAGTCTGAGTGGGAAAGTTCATGTAGAGTCCAGCTATGACAAACAGTCTCAAGTCACCAAAACTGAGATCTGAGAAGTTGCTGAGGCTAGTGTTTACAAGCAGTGAGTAAATGTTCACAAATCACAGCACAGCACTGCACTGCCACCTGCTGATCCATGCACACACTGAAATTAAACACTGCATAACTAATATGTATCATACAGTCACGGACAAAAATGATTAGACTATCAACATGCGTCAAAAACAGTGGTTATGCAATCAAGTACTAAATCCTGCGTGTATCATGTGACTAAAATAGACAGAAAAGAAAACATGAAATGTCTAAAAGCACTGTTTTTGTCAGTACAATGCCATAGCTATTGAAGAACTTCTGTAATTTTGGATATTATCAAGAAAATCATGGAAAATGGCTAGAAATCAGCTCTTAAATTAATTGTTATAAGCTATTTTTGTTGTTATAATTATATTTATCCAAATAAATATACCTTTAGTTTTACCAGGCATTAAAATGAACAAGAAATTGAAGAAAACAAGGGTGGTCTAATATTTTTTTCCGTGACTTTAGTGAATGAAGAGTAAGCATGCAAATACAGACATATATTTGTAAATACACACTGTATAGAGAAAGTCCTGCATGAAAACCTCTACTTAAATTAAACTATATTAGAATTAAATTACATGATTTGCAGGAAAAAAAGTTATTTTAAGATGTGCTTGTGTGGTCCCTCTGATTGGTTTATTATTATAAAAGCCAAAGTTACATGATTAATACCAAAACAGTAGTGTTTAAAGCATACTTTGTTTGAGTTCATTGCCAGTTTTTTTGTTGTTTTTTTTTTAAAATATATATACAAACAAAAGATGAATGTGAGGGCATGTTTGAGTATTGGTGACATGCTGCTTGGATAATTTCAACATTTACTGATATTAAACCATGTGAATTTAGAGAAGAATCTTTATAATGGATGTGTTAGCAGTTCATAGACATTTAATGTACACACTACACACTGTATTTTGTGAGACACCAGACAAATAAAGGGATGGAAACCACTGGCTGGCAATTTAGCAAAGTGTTGTATTTTAAAAGCCACTCCAACATCTATTGTGTAAACTCTTCATCTTAAAAGTACAGATATGTAATGCAGCAAGCAGTACAATTTTTGCCCCTAAAATTTAGTGTAAATTGTATATAGAAGCAGAAAATATAAACGCTCGTTTAAAGTACTAAGAATGTCATGATAGTCACATTATTTCTAGAAAGATTAAAAGCTGATCTCTGGTCCTGTGTGAAAACAGAAGAAAGTAGTGTTTTTGTGGTTTGTGATTTGTAAGAGACTACACAAGAAGTAACAAGACGAAAACACTTGTACTCTCTGATTCTATGATTTAGCACTGTTCATTCTGTTTAGTTTGAATTTATGACTATTTCATGATGTAAAAGATGGTGATTTGAGGTCATACATGGCCAGAGCATTCAACACCCAATAACATTTCAGAAATGTTAACGATAAATTGTTTATTCAGCATTAAAACAAGCACCTGTTATTATTTGACAATATGTGTGGATGGATTTCCTCACTCTCATCTGACTAGATGGACCCTCTCATGTTCTCCCACCCTATTGCATCTTTACAGACTGGAACTACATCATCAAACAGATGTCCGTCAGTCCTGGTGCATCTCCAGTCTGTCATCCATGGGAGTAGATCTCTCCTTCCCTGTTCTTCTTCCCTAAGTTTTTCTTTTCCCACTGGATTTTTTGAAGTTTTCCTTGCTGAGAATTAGGGTCTAAGGATGAGGGATGCCATTGGCTTCATCAACTGTTTATTTGTGTTCATATTCAACAAATTCTGTAAAGCCCTGTGAGGCAACCTTGTTGTGACAGTGGATCCTACAAATAAAATCGAACTGAATAAGCAGAATAAACCCTAAACAAAACTTATGATGATGACAATCTAAAAATTACATGAATAAAAATTATAGCCTATAGTTGCAGAAAAAGAATATTAGACCATCAAAAGTCATCAAAAACAATGGTTTTGCAATCAAGTACTAACTCCTGTGTGTATCATGTGACTA
>JAPTGZ010000027.1:26578168-26590413 GCA_029814645.1 Fowleria isostigma | reverse complement strand
AATGTGTGTTTGCTAGCTGTGTAAGATAAAGCTTTTGGTATAAGAATATCCTCTGAGTAATTTGTTTAAAAATTAATTGATTGATTGATTGATTGATTGATTGATTGATTGATTGATTGATTGGTTTATTTTGAGCTGTGCTTCTATGTACAGTGTTGTTTCAGTTCATAATAACAGAAAGAATGTAACATCCACATATTATCATTATGAATATAGACAATAATTTGCTATTAAGGGAGTAAAGAAGTGAAACTTTTTACTCCCACACCCAGTTTCACTAATTCATGCATAGTTGCAGTTATATCAGAGAAATTAGTTTTAAATATGCATTAGTAAATAATGTCAATGAATAAATTAAAAAAAAAAAAAAAAATAGAGAATAAACAAACCACACATAAGAAGAAGAAAATAAGAAAAACACCACAAGTTGTTTATGTTCTGCCCCCGTCTTTCCTTCTTTTCTCTCTACTGTTAAAACTGGGTTCAAACCATGTGTTCGGGGCATTTCTTCACATCGACTGCTCTGTCCTCTGCTTCGATGCGACTGTACCTGCCTGAAGCTTCATAATAAATAACCTGAAAGACATTGAAGAGCTATTCTGGATTTTATTCATTGAACGTAGTTAAAAAATTCTTTAACAACCTCCAAAGCCCTTCATCTCTATATTGTTTTAAGATTATTTCTTTATATTCTGATTTAAACTGCTGTCTGAGTGTTTCTTTAGTTGAGCCCCCAAGCTGTTCCACAGCCGGGACCAACATACTTAGACACACGAAAGCTTTTCCTGGTGGTTCTCACCGCCCTGACCTTAAAGCTATCACATCCCCTCATGTTTTAACCTTTTTGTCATTCAGTGAAACACATCTGATTGTTAGCCAGTAATGTTTGTTGACTTCCTTTGTATAAGGTTTGTGCATCAGGGAGCTGTATTAGTTTAGAATTTATGAAAAAAATATTAATATGACCTAAATAACCAACCTTAGGTGACATGGTGGTGCAGTGGTTAGCACTTGTCCCTCACAGCAAGACGGTCCTGGGTTTGATTCTAACACCAGGCAAGGTGGGACCTTTCTGTGTGGAGTTTGCATGTTCTCCCTATGTCTGCATGGGATTTCTCTGGGTACTCGGGTTTCCTCCCACCATCCAAAGACATGCACTGATAAGTTAATTGACGAATCTAAATTGTCCATAGGTGTGAATGTGAGAGTGACTGTTTGTCTCTATATGTCAGCCCTGCGATGAACTGGCAAAATGTCCAGGGTGTACCCCGCCTTCACCCTTAAGTAGCTGGGATAAGCTCCAAGCAACCCCCGTGACCCTAGTGAGGATAAAGCAGGTTCAGAAAATGAATGAATGAATGAATCACCAGCCTTGTGAATAATTCGAGCTGCTTGTTTTTGGAGTTTGAAGACAGGATGCCATGAACTTTTATAGGTGTTACCCCATATCCCATAAGTTAAATACGGGAATGCAAGAAGGCAATACAGTATGTAGACAGCATTATAATCTAGAAAATATTTTGCTTTGTTTATAATGAAGATATTTTTTGACAGTTTACTTTGTATTTGATGTGTGAAAAATTGTCTAGGAGTCGAAGCTGAACATGCTCCCCCAGCTGGCCAGCAAGAACTGGTGGTTGTAGAGCAGCAACCAGAAGAGCAGGAGCTGGTGGAAACCCAGACTGCTGTTGTCAGGGTGGTAGAGGCTGAGTCCCAAGAGGTCATCCATCAAGTTCACTTCACTATGGAGGTGGATGGAACAACCCAGGAGCAACAGGTGAATGACAGTTACATTTACCTGTGTATAAGCCTCGAAAAGTAAAATGATAGTGATATGTACTGTGGATATACATTTCCATCAATGCCAGTAACACCAATATAGTGCCATACTGTTCGTGCCCTCTGTTTAATGTCTGTGAGAGCAGCTAAATTCATAAAATGAATCATAAATTAATTGCTTATAATATTCAATGATTTTTCTCGAAACTTATATTGAAAACAGGCGATTAAAAATGGCAAGTACTTACTAATAAAGACTAAAATGGAATCTTTTATTATAAATTTCTTAGCTACAACACTCACCTTGACCAAGCATACCTTTTTCACATTGTTTTGCCATTAGTTGATTTATTTTTTTTTTTTTTCATATCCAACCTATTCTACTGGATTTTTTTTTTCTCTCGCTCTTTCTCTTGCCAGGTTGTGGTTGAGCAGTCACAGGCAGAAGCCCTGGCGGCGGCTGCAGCAGCAGGCGACAACCTCATCTGCCAGGCCATAATCAACTCTGGCATTGCACTAGGAACAGAAGAGGCAGTGGTAGAGGAGACTTCACAAGCAACTGAGGAGATAAATAAAGTGATATCTGCCTGTCCAGATACAGACGAGGATGTCGCTGAGATTCAGGTTAAAGAGGAATTTGTGGAGATGGAATCAGAAGTAAGTGTGAGATTGGTACCTTTACTGTATTGCAGTTCTCTTAAGAGATGTATTTTACAATGTCATGAGAACAGGGTCAGTGATGTCTCCTTACACATTTTTCCTTGTTTTGTAGCATAAATCACCCTAAAATTGCCTTAATAAAGTAAAAACCACAATCAACACCATGAATCATCTCTCATTGTAACTGAATGTGTGTTCGCAGTTATAATACAATGTTACACTAGTTATTGACATGTTGTATCATTCTCTATTAATTATTTCAGGAAACAGGTGATGGAGAAGATGATCAGATATCTTCAAAACTGCACACGTGTCCACACTGTAATCGCTCCTTTAAGGGCCTCAACTACTTCCGTTTTCATGTAAAGGGCCATTTAGGTAATCTGCAGTGAGACTGTCATAACAAACTAAAAGAAACAGTAGTATTTCATGGACACTGAAGTTGTATTGCATTTTGTCCCATGTGTTTTTTTTTCTCTTTTTTCCAGGTTACAAGCCCTTCCGGTGCACATTATGCCAAAAAGAGTTTTTGACTGGTTACTTACTCAAAAAACATATGGAAGTCCATGTCAGTGAGAGGAGGTACAAGTGTGGCGAGTGTGGTAAACTCTATAAAACTATTGGACATGTACGTGAGCACATGAGGGCCCATTCAGATGAAAGACCCTACCACTGTTCCAGATGCCACAAGGGTTATAAGACCAAGGTAATCTCAGCGGATTTTACCAGTAGTGAATGTTCATTATTAGTTTTAAGCATTAAAATGGCATTCATAGACCCAAATGTTATAGCAAAATACATAACATATCTGTATTTGGTTTACTCAGAATGCTCTGCAGGTGCATCAGCGGACCCATGGTGATGAGAAACCTTATATATGTCAGTTCTGCATGAGAGGCTTCAGGGAGAAAGGCTCTTTGGTACGACACATCCGCCATCACACCGGGGAAAAGCCCTTCAAATGTCCAAAATGTGGCCGTGGCTTTGCTGAGCACGGGACCCTCAATCGACATATGCGTGCCAAAGGTCAGAAAACTGATTAAAAACAGTTATAGAAACAAAGCCATAGAGCTGTCAGTGTTTGCTGCAGTGTAAACAAACTAGTCTATTAACAGAAGCTGGTTCTAATATCCACCAGGAGGCTGCCATAAAGAAGAATCCGGCGAGCAGCAGGATCCTGCAACAGAGGAGCAGGAGCCAGTGGGAAGCCTCGCAACAGCAGCCATCATCTCAGAGGACCCTCATGCTGTCCTGGTGGAGTTCTCCTCTGTGGTGGCAGACACACAGGAGTATATCATCAAGGTAAGAGCCAAAAAGTCATTTCTAGAAAGACATATCTTAAACATTTTAAACCAATCCATGATGAGGAAACCATTGAATTCTCATAAAAACAAACTTCTCTGTGATGGTCTGGTCCACAATATTCATATTTATGGGACTTTCTGAGCTGTAACTGCTCAAAACAAGAGGCTGACTCTGACATACGTTACAGTAAAATTAGCAGCTTCCACTTAAAGCTGCACTAACTAAGATTCTGTTCACGGGGTCCCCCTAAAGTCAATAAATGGTATTGTCTGTAACAACTGTCGTAAAAAATACTCAAGCATTTGATGCCGGTAAACTTCCTAATGCAAGAAAGGAGACATAGTGATATAAATGTACTCGGGTCTTCATCAGTGAGACATCATTAAAATCACCCATCATAAACTTTGTATCCTCTGCTGTGATAGTCTGATAGTCTACAGCGGTGATCGACATCTCTGTTAGAAATTAAAAGTAAAAATGCGTTACTAATTCCTCTAAGTCTACTGTTGTTGTAAAACTTATTTACCGTTTCTATACTTCTGTGATAATAACAGAGCTACAGTATCATTCAAATTCATGTACACACAGACCTCTCCTCCCTGTGTTTTACCTGTTGTTCAGTATTACAGTTGTCTCTGTTGGACCGGGGTTTCGTGAGTTCAGAGTTGTGGTTCTGTTAGGTGAGCCATGTGTCGGTGAAAACTATGACACAAGAATCCTAAAAATCCTTTTGGAAGTCAATGCTCCACCGGAGTTTGTCTCTTCCTTTTATTCCATAACAGAAAACAGAAAACACTCAAGCTGGTATGACTCCATCAGTGGGGCATCCACCCTCCTCTTTCAGTTCACATCCAGGCTCTTATGTTATCACTGTAACACTGTCTTTTCTTTGACTTTTTAGATAACACCCTTATCCTCTTTTCTACTCATTTTTCTTGCTGCTTCAGCCATGACTGTTAGCCTACTTGTAGCTTTCCCTCACTAGAAACTTTGTTTACATGCCTTGTCTTCTCAAGGTGAATGTGGGGTGTGATGTATGCCGTAAAGCGGTTCATTGCAGTTTTTCTTTTTTTTTTTTTGGGACAGGGGTAGGTACCTTGAACTTAGGCAGTGCCAGTGAAAGGCACAGAGGGGCTGTAGAGTGATGACCAAAGTGTAACTAAACCTGTTGTGAGTTGTTGTAACACCAAAATGATGTGGAAAATATAGTTTGAAAGTTGAAATCTGATCTAGTGTTGCTTTAATGATAGTTTAATGATTGAGTTTCAGTTTGTTTTATGACTTTCTACTTTTCTGTTAAGTAAGAGGTAATGTTTACAGTCCTCACACATGAAAGTTGAAATCTGATCTAGTGTTGCTTTAATGATAGTTTAATGATTGAGTTTCAGTTTGTTTTATGACTTTCTACTTTTCTGTTAAGTAAGAGGTAATGTTTACAGTCCTCACATTTTTCTGACTTTTCTTGGTTTTTTTTTTCATTTGCTGTTTCTCACAAATCCTCCAGACGCAAACAGATGAGGAAATACAGGAAGAAGAGGTTACACTCATTCAAGACAGCCAGAACGAGGTCAGTATACATGTACCCAAACTCAAAGAACTACATCTGCACCAGTTGCAGTATTTTCCAAAATGTTTATTCAATGTTAAAGTTGATAAATAGAAAAAAATGTAAAGTATTTATCTTGGATTTCAGCAGGGTTTTTTTGGGTTTTTTTTAAAATCCAGTAATCAGAGACACAATAAAAAAGGGCTTAAAGGTTGATTTGGTTCTGATCTACTTTTCTGTTAATGTTCCAGATATATCAGTGTTGTGTTTTAATATGGTTTTGGGAAAGCATTTATTGATCACACTGTAACAAAACTGGAAGATAATACCAGCACAGAATCCATTATCACTGACGTAAACTGTGGAGCCTTGTCAGAATTTATCTGAGCACACTCATCTTGTGTATCACAGTGTTGTGTGTGGCCTAATGCTGAGTCTCCTTTCATTAAAACAAATATCTACCTCCAAAAATAACATGACGACTGTCCTAAAGAAGTCTTAGATTTGACTTATTAAAGGAGTGATAATTAGCTTTTTTACATGGAATTATGCATTTTAAAACATTTCCCTGTGGTCTGCATTTTCTGTAAATGCTATGCTCGGGTCTCAGTTCTTCATTAATTCAACTCCACAGGTCCATCTTCAAGCCTATTTCTGAGTAATGACACCTGAAAGGTCATTTGAGCACTGGCCTTTTAAATGCCCCCACCCCCTGGTTGTTGACCGTGCTGGTCTGTCCTGTTCAGCCACTTGTGTTTGTTAATAAAACCAACAACTGAGCATTTTAGGTTATCAGCTCGAGGTCTGGACATATTTTCAGTATGGACTACAACCACTGCTGCTGACAAAACAGTTATGGCGTACTCAGAGAAATGTTCATTGGAAGTCGAGTAGAAATCCACTCGACTTTTGCCAAAATTGATAGAAAGGTAGCTCTGCAGGACCTGGAGGATCCACATTCAAACTTCATAAACTATTAGGGTCCAAATCCACAAATAAATGTACCAAAGACTAATAAAAGTGTGTTTAGCAAAATATGACCCCTTTAAAACATGCAGAAACCACATTCAGCAGAGATCTTGATCTACTCACAAATGTTGCTTTCGCTTTATCCTGCAACTCTGCTCCTTCCATTCACATAAACTTTCTCCTCCTTAGATGGGCAACCACATCATGAAAGTAGTTCAGCAAATTGTCAGCCAGTCACATGGCGCCGGCGGCCCAGGAAGTCACCAAATCATTGTGCGTAACGTATCTGCGAATGAAGAGGGACCGACCATCTCCGACTGCGGCGACACCATCACCATCGCTACACCTGAGAGCCTGACGGAGCAGGTGGCCATGACGCTGGCCTCTGCCATCAGCGACGGTACGCTACTAGCAACAGCGAGCACCGTGGAGACAGCAGAGGGAACGGTTACCATGGTTACCACAGAGGAAGCAGTTGAAGAGGGAATACAGATGGTGCAGCAGCAAGAGGAATATGTCATCACCTCTCCAGAAGAGGTGGAGATTCAGACTGTCATCGTATGATTGATGAGGATACTAACTATGGACGTGGAACGAATTTGGCGCGACTGTGTTCTTGTAGCAAATTCTTGAGTTTGTATGAGCTTCATTTGTGGGTGATTTGATTACAAAGCAAAGGCCAAAGTCTTACAAGGTTTACGTTACAAAAAAGAACAACTTAACATCATTTTTTATGTATGAAACAAAGTGAAAGTGCATGAGGTGTACTTTTATTCATTTTCTATTTGTCAGATTTTTATTAAAATAAAGCACTTGGTATGCAAGCTACTTTGAAGTGGATGCAGCTCGAAAAAGATTATTTGTAAGCTTTTGAAGCCGTTAACAGATGCATATTTCCACAAATAGAACATGCCTGCCTGCAGTACATTGAAGCCTTTTTTTCAGCAGCTACACTATTTGTCTTCTGAACCGTTGTGTCTTTTCTTTGCTGCAGTCAAAAAGTGAAAGTCCGTCTTTCTTCCAATTCGTAAATTGCTTCATTTTTTTGCATTTGCTCTCTTTTTTTGAGTTGCAGGTGAAAAATGTGAGGCTTTTTTTTACAGGCAGACCACTCCCAAACAGTGCGCCCTCCTGCTGGTCTGAGGTCAGTCGGGATGCTACAAACTTTGCCGTGGTACAGTGTTACAGTTCTGAGCTGGTTAGTCATTCTCATGTCTTAATTATTACAGACACCAGTACACAGAAACAAAAACATGGTTATATTAATTCAGTAATATTTGCATCAAATAAATGCTATTTTCTTACACATTTGCTTTTTGATCTTTCTTTGTGTGTGATTGAGAAAGAAGTCATTACAATACTACCATCATATTTATTTATGGAGGTTTTTGAAAAATACACTGTGGTGCAAAGTTGGTATTTGCACTATTGTGTGATATTGAGGCTCATACAGACGCAGAAGAAATTATTAGACCATCCTATGTTTTCTTCAAATTCTTGTTCATTTTAATGCCTGGTACAACTAAAGGTATATTTGTTTGGATAAATATAATGACAACAAAAGTAGCTCATGAGAGTTTAATTTCAGAGCTGGTATCTATCTATTTTCCATGTTCTTCTTGGTAATAACCAAAATCACATAAGTTCTTACATTAATATCTATGGCATTTTACTGACAAAATAAGTGCCTTTAGGCATTCCATGTTTTCTTTTGTGTCTGTTTCACTTACATGATATACACATGTTACGCCCCATGGGACAACAGTACAGCAGAGCACAGGAGTTAGTACCTGATTGTATAACATTGTTTTCGATGACTTGATGGTGTAATATTTTTTTCCACAGCTATTTGCAGTGAAAAGGAAACATGATATTCTGTAAAGACAAACCTAAATATCCATATTTGTTTCTAAAAACATTTTGAGCTTATTTTTTTGAGGGGTAACTGTTAATTAACAATTCTGAGGCTAAATTTCAATAATCAAGTGAAGAAGCATCCACTTAATCCAGTTTTTCTTAATCCTGTTTGTGAATGTGGCCTGCATGTAGTATACTCATTTTCCTTCCACTTAAGTATGTGATTACCACCTCCCCTTTTTTTTTTCTTTTTGTTAGTGCTTGTAATTAAGCTTTTATTTTTCAGCAATTTCTTCTCCTTTGTAGAATTGTGTGGCTGTAGAGGGAACGCCATCTATCATGTCATAGGAATACCACCTGCTTTGAAAGCACACGCCTGCCAGGTAAAGCACAGCATCTACTGTTACGCCCCATGGGACAACAGTACAGCAGAGCACTGACTGACTCAGGAATGGTTAACATATACATTCCTGTACTTAAATCCACACATATGATGAGTGTAACTGAAACCATGCCATAACCTTGAGCAAATCTGCAGGCTGCATCTCTGTAACTGGTGCTCCAGTGCTGAGGTTAACATAGACACTATAATCAGAGAAGTGTCCCTGGCTGGTATGCCATCCAGTTTCTGGGTCACTCCTCAGCCCTCTGAGAGGGACCCATCCACATGAGCAACAGAGGGAGACAGAGAGAGAGAGGGTGGGAGAGAGAGAGGAGAGGTATTTATAGAAAAATGGGGCTTCGCAGTACCTTTTCTTGCGAACAAACCATTTCAGGACCAAGTATGCGTGTCCCAGTTTTGTGATCATCACTCAGCCATAGGGTTTGGACTGAGGCTGAGACTGGACCGCCTCACCCAGGATGGAGAGCCTGCCTTTCAGCCGCTCTCCCCTCTCCTTTGGCCTCCCTGTTTGCGCCTCCAAGCCGTTGGTTCTTTGATTGAGAGCAGGGGACGGTATCAGCCTACATAACCTACACATGTGACCTTTTAGGTGAAGTCGTATTGAGTGGATGGGGAGAGGTTTTTGGAGAGAGTGAGCTCAGGTGAGGGGCAGCACGAGGGTGTCCGTGGGCACTCTTTGGCTGCTGCGTCCCCCAGGCTGGGGGTAAAGGGAGGCTGGCTGGAACGTGCCCTGCCGCAAGCCGGGCAAGGATGAGGCGTTTCCTGAGCAGAAAGGGCCGCTTCTCCCTGCGCCAGAGCAAGTCTGGGACCCGGAGTGCGGCCAAAGATTTTTGTAAGTTCTTCTATCAATCTTCCATTTTACAAGGTGTTCCTGAAACACTTCATATAATAGAGGTAAGATAAGTAGGAGCGTTGAAGAGGTTTGTGCGTTAGTTGAGGTATGTGGGTTGCATGATGAAGAGGATAGGACTGGAATAAGGCTTGTGTTCTGGCACAGACAAAAGATTAGAATCCACAGCCTCATGTCAGTGATTTCCCAATCTATTTTAGATCAGTAATCAGCTCCAGTTTGATGTTTTCTCTCTGCAAGCTGTCACTAAGTTCTGCATCTCTTTGTTCTTTGGAATTGATATATGTTTTATTCCCTCAGCCACATCTCACCCTGAATATTTAACCCTAGGCTCCACTGAGATCTCTTGTTGATTTGTCTTTTTAAATTTTTTTTGCATGGAAGCACATCTCTCATGTCTGTATATCTTTGCAAAGTCTTGTTCATACTTTCATTTTCTCACTTCTCATAAACTTTTTGTTATTTTTCACAGTCTTTGATTTAGTTATTCTTTACTGCATTCTCTCTGTCTCCATCGTTCAGTGCCTCTGATCACTTTCAGAGATAAAAACAGAGTGGTTTGTTGTTGAGGCTTGATGGATGTGTAGTTGTTTATGAACCTGTGATTACATAATGGTTTCTTCTCTGTTCTCTGTTATGCCTTTCATTGTCAGGCGTTACTCTGACTTGTGTACCTTAGGGTTATGTCGTCATTTAAGAGCTCATTAAAATCACCAGATGGGGGTGACAGCACCATTTTGACTCGAGGCTAAAATTACTTTGATTTGACATGTTTTCCTATTGTCATCTAGAGAAATCCAAAATAAACTGTAAGTGAACTCAATTTTATTTTTCATATATAGCCTTTTAATTCACACGTTTAAGGTGGAACATAGTAACTGTAACAGGGGAAGTCTTTAATATCTATAATGCCCATAATGACCTATATACGTCTTTGACGTATCCACTTGGCTGTAGATCAGTATAGACAAAGCCAAGTGAGCCTGTGGGGACACGGCAGCTTTCTGCAGCAGTAGAATGAGGCCAGTGACCAGGGGAAGGCCAGCGGTTCAATATGTGGACTAGATACCAGCAGTCAGAAAATAACCTTCTCCACTTTATCTCTTCTTCAACAGAAAATGCTGTTTAAATTAATTCTCGCCGTCTATATATGGCTTTATTAACTGTACCAGTGTTGCTGCTGTCATCAGTGAGCTGCAGGTGTCCCATTTAAACCAGTGGACCGTTTGACCTCCATTTCACAGCTCACAACCTGCTTTTCTGTATGAACAGCTTGCACCACTTTTCACATCTTAACTGAAGCTTGCCTTGTTTCTTTGTATCATCTTTCATTTTTAGGTCTATTGTTTTTACCCACGTTTCAACTTTTCTTTCCATCCTTCAGACCTTGGCCTTCCAGCCACCAATCAGAACTGGCCAGAGGCGTTTGGCTTCCGGCTCGGCGGCACTGGGCCCAGTTACATTCTATCTGTGGTGGAGGGCAGTAGTGCCTACCTGGCTGGTCTGCAGCCCGGTGACCAGGTGGTAGACATCGAAGGCCAGGATGTGACCAACCTCAGCACGCCAGCACTGATTGCCCTGGCTCAGACCCTTAAGACAGTGCCACCAAGCATCGGTGTGGTGTCACGGATTGAGCAGGTGAAAATAAAATGAAGCTCTAATTGCAAATACACATCCTCTGAATGAATATAAAGATTCAAAACATGACACAGATTAATGCTGGAAGGCAGGGGTTCCCAAAGTGGGATATGCGTATCCCCAAGGCTACTTGGAAGAAGCCCAATTTTTATTTATTTATTTATTTTTGGAAAAGCATATTAAATAAGTCATCATGTACTAAATACAAAATAAATCATGAGAATTAATGCTGAAATATAAAACACAATAAATGCATCCATATAATAACTTTATTGTCAGTCATCTTGTTTAAGCTTTGGTAACAGTTAAAGGACATTTATATTTTATATTATTCAAAATGAGTTTGAGTGGATAAGTAATTATTTTTGTTGATCAAAGGTTCATTTATTATTAATGACCAATTTATTTTATTGTTCTTATCAATGAGAGAGGAAACTTTTCAGTTTATATTTTGCACGAAATTTACTTTAAAAAATTTATTATTTTTTATATATTACAGTTAAATATATGTTTGTTTACAAAGTTTTGAAAATATAAGCAGACACCTTTGGCACAGAAACAGATTTTACGTAATTTTTTTCAATCAAAAATGCTGAAGCAATAGTTGGGGGTCCTTGGGGGTCCTAAACAGTATATTTAAGGGTACTCCATTATAAAAAATGTTTGAGAACCACAACTGTAAGGAATAGTGAACCTAAAATATCTTCTTCTGCATAGTATAGATGCATTTTGAGTGTCAGTCCTTATAACTGTCACATAACCAGCTTCTCATATCCTCTTTCTACATAAAAACCTGACAGGCCAGAATCATCTGTGACAACTTAATTTTCTAAAGCATGGAATTTTTGCCCAGTGATATCAAATAAAAACATTGTCTTCAAGTTTACAACCCAGTAATCCACATTTCACATATGGAGGACCAGGGGGTTCACACAAATAAGTATTTCTAACTGTGGTGATAAATATTTGAGTTAATAGTGAAATGTTTAAACAAATTTGAAAATTGTAGTGTTACATAGTACTGTTTTTTTGCTGACCATGATAGTGATTTATCACCATTTATAATAATATCTTCACCATTTTGTATTTTTCAGTTAAAATCAGGAATTTACCAGTGTTTATATATATATATATATGTATATATATATATATATATATGTATATATATATCTCTGCCCTGCTCCATGTATGTCTTGTTCCAGTAGCCAACTTGGCATCAGGTTGCCCTGGTTCCCCAA
>JAPTGZ010000027.1:26498764-26525756 GCA_029814645.1 Fowleria isostigma | reverse complement strand
ATGGTGGGAGGAAACCAGAGTACCCAGAGAAAACCCACGCAGACACGGGGAGAACATGCAAACTCCACACAGAAAGGCCTCACCCATCAACTAGTGTTGGAATCGAACCCAGGACCTTCTTGTTGTGAGGCACGAGTGATAATCACTGCACCACTGCGCTGCCAACATGTATGCAGCATATTAAAAAAAAAAATCTAATTTAAGTTTTACTGCAAGGTAAAAGATAAAGATCCTCTCTGGTTCAGATGTACAAGTTCAAATAAAAACCACATTTCAGGAAAGAGAAACATGCCTACTGTTAATCAGTAGGACAGAGAATATCACCAGGATCTTGGATATGAGCTGACCTTTTCAAGAGGGGCTAAAGGGGTATGAACGTCAACATGTAAACAGGAACATTAGTGGAATTTTCAATTTTGTAATCCATGTAGCCAGCCTATTAGAGATTTTGCATTTTTCAGAAAAATCGCAAAATTTAGCAATATTTTGTGCATGTGAAGATAGACACTGAGACAAGATCAGCATCAATGCCATTATCAATGCACAAACTAAAAAACAAAGTAGAAAATGAATGTAGACATCTGTACTATATTACTAGGGCGACTGTGGTGCAGGTGGTAGAGCGGGTCGTCCAATGATTGAAGGGTCGGCAGTTCGAATCCTGCCTCCAACTGTCCACATGTTGAAGTGTCCTTGGGCAAGACACTGAACCCTTATGTAATTGTCCCCAGTGAGCAGTGAGGTAGTGCCTTGCATAGTGGCAGACCCCCCACTGGTGTATGAGTGTGTGTGTGAATGGGTGAATGTGAAACTTGTATTATAAAGCGCTTTGAGTACCATTAATGCGTAGAAAAGCGCTCTATAAGTACAGACCATTTACCACTATTGATGGACTGCTACTGTGCCAACATCAGAGATTATAATACACATCTCTGAAATAATCTATTCCTGAACTTCAATCAACATCTTCTTTATTCTTATTTAAAAAGAAGCTGAAAAGGACTCTAATTTACTACAAATTGTAATGTCCTATATCATTTGATTTTTTTATCATTTTTATTTTGTATTTTTTTTTATTGTTTTAATACTATTGAATTTGTATTCTATCTTTCTTTTTATGCATTGGTTATGTTTTGGGGAGGTATTTATATAAGCCTTTTTGGCTTTTTACCTCTCCTGCACAATTGCTGTGAGTTCTATAATTCTTTTGTTTTCTTGTTGTTTGTGATGTGCAAATAAACAAATAAGATAAATAATATAAAACATAAGCAAATCTAGTAAAGCTGAAGATCTCACCTGAAGTTGACCTTGTGAGCCTTTGGCAAATGGTCACATGTTACCCATAAGGCCTGAAGCCTCTTGTCAGGGTCAGACACACTAAAACACACAAACACATATATGCACGTAATTACCTGTTACATAAGCACTGTTAAAAAAATATATAAAAAAAAAAAAGCCCATGAGCGCATGTTGCTTAAGGTGTATGCTTAATTATTTGGACTGAATGAGTGTATTTTACAGGATATTAAACGAGTCATGTCTGTGTTTATCTTCTTACTTGGAGGCTTGTATCCACTCGTCATATAAGCCAAAAGTCATTAGAGGTTCAGGAAGTTCCCTGAGGTAGGACTTCAGGGCTCCTACGTGTGGAGAAAAAAAAAAATAACATTCACATTTCACAAAAACTATGAGAAAATGATCTGGACCAGATGGTTTTACTTCAAGTGGATTTACAGAAGAGCATGTACCAGCTACAGCGTGGGGATCCGAGTAGAACTCCTCGAGCTGCGACGTGGAGCAGTCCAGCGCCGCTTTGAGCTTCTTCAGTTTGGACGCACCGGCAGCGATTCGGAAGAGGCCCTGCGAGAAGAACAGAAAGGATGTAATGAACGGTGAAGTGAGATTGTGGCAGGAAGAGGTGACTAGTTTCAGTCTTAAAATTTAAAGAAGTAGCTATGTCTGTGTTGGCATCAGGAAAAGAGAAGTAAAGCAACAACTGAGCATTTACTGAGAGACAAAAATGTCAGTTAAGGACTAGTTTTGGTACCAGTAGAGATGTGAATCTTTCAAGATGAGTAAAACACCAAGCAGTAGTTCTGCTTGTATTTGTAAAAATGTCTTAAATCCTTCTCCTTGGGGAGTCTAGTGATATGTTTTCATTTAAAGAGTGTAATAGTGAACATGCTAATGAATAACAGATGCCCATGCGCTCAGACACACTGCATTTATTCTGCAGCCTCAAGGCCAACTGACCACAAGTCTGCCACAGATGTTTCCAGACTGTATGTGGTATCATTTCTAAAGACTAGTCCACATGACCCTCATCTCCCTCCAGCTCCGACACAGAGCTCGACTGCAGATTTATGGGTACCATTTACAACCAAACCCTCAATTAACCCTCACCTCTGCCCCCATTTTACCTCGTTCTCCTTCCATCTTTCCGTACGTACCTCCTCCTTCATGCCGGTCTCCAGAAGCATCATGACACAGGCCTCTAAGGGCAGAGCGATCTCACGGTTACTTTTCTTTAGATGCTCCTCCAGGGCTGTCCCAAATGCTGGCTTCTCTGTCCAGGAGTCTGAAGGAGGAATAAATCATCAGTATTGTGTCCTAGGGTGACATCTGTGGCACTTCCCAAATACATTTTTCTCTATATTTAACTGTCCTTAAGTGGTTCATCGCCATTTATTATAATGTTATCTTATGTATTTTGTGTTTTTTTCAGTGAAAATCAGGTATTTTCCAACATTTAATTTACTAATCATGTATATGTTCATAAAAGTTTGGAGAAAAATTGAGGATTATTATATCAAAAATAGAGAAAACTGAAGAAAAAGTGATTTTTTTCAGTAAATCTATCATTAACTGAACATAAACCCAGTGTGTCCATCCACTGTCATTGATCCAACTCCATGGGTTTTACTGCTGAAACAATGTCGTGATGGTGTTTCCATGATAACTATGGAGCCTCTGAATATCCAAATGGGTCAATCTGATAACCATGAAAAGATGAATAACTGTATTTTACACCAATTATTTATATGTAGTAATGGATCAACATGAATTAAACACTTTATATCAGAACATGATTTTTGTAGATGGTGGATATTTGTGTCTTTATGGTTTAAAAAAGTTAAATATAGAGAAAATTTTATTTGAGAACTGAAGCAAAGTAGCGCTGGGTTTTTATGGGTGAATACTCTAATCTAGACTGCATCTCATATAGGGCTGCACAATGTTTGAAAAAACTAACATTGTGATATTTTTTTAACCCTGCGACATATACATATATATTGTGATATGAAAAAATACTCCAAAAGATGTAATAGCTGTGTGGTGCCAAAGTAAATGGTCAAACAAATTTGCTGCGTTACCTCTCCTTGTGGCAACAAGTGCAAAGCACTGTCGACACAGAACATGTTAATATCATCCTTAATAATTCCAGATAACTAAGGTGGCTTATTTTTTTTTTTTTTTTTTTGCACCAAGTCTTCGTTTTCGGTGATTTTCTCTGGTTCGTTGCTCAATTTTCAAGGTTATTACCTGCAAGTTAATTTGCCTCCTTCACTGCAGGACCTGTGATGTGAGCATTGTGTACATCGCAATGACGATGCTCAGACAATATATTGTGCAGCTCTAATCTTGTGTCTATAAACTATTATGTCATTATAACTATTATATCACAATAATGTGTGTTGAATTAAAAAATATATTCTGATTCTGCTTGTACTTGTAGAAGGTGCAACAAGCAAACAGCATATTTTCTAATACTCTGTGACACAGTGTAAGGTATTTACATTTAAACTGCTTTAGCCTTCCATTTCATTACATTTCAGAGGGAAATATTGTACTTTTATAAAAAAAAAAGTGATGTGCTTATAATGCTGCACTATTATTAATCTATTCAGTGGTATTTAAAATATCTAAATACAAAAAGGAACACAAAGTTTGATGACCTGCAACATCAAAATGCTCTTATCTTATCTAATATAGTAACGTTTGAAAGGAACCCTTCTGCTAATCAGTACTTTCATTTTCAATATACGTTGGTATAATAATTCATTCAAGTACCGGTATATTACTTATAAAGGACTGTTAATGTCCTGTTGTATATCTACTTTTCAACTCATACCATTGATAGGCAGTGAAATGAAATGTACCACTACGGTGAATAAGATGCAGATTTCTCTGAATTTGAGTATTGTTGGAAAGATTTAATATAATGTATGAATATAACTTGGAAAAATAAAAAATATTTTCCTGCTCACAGAAATATGAGGTGGCCACACCCATTAAATTTTCCAGCTCTTCATGTCATGTGCCATGCTATGCCATTGTTTTCACTATTTTTTTTAGCTAGTATAGAGGTGTGACAAAAGGACATGACATGCAGCAAAGAGCCTGGTCTAGGAATCAAACCTGTGTTCGCTGCAATAAGACCTTGAACCATGTGCTCCAAAAAAACATAGTTGAGGAACCTATTGCTGAAATGGTGGAGTTATATGAAAAACAGTAAAAAGCACAAGGAAAGTTCCTGCAAAAGAGGAGGAAAAGAACACCCAAAGATTTCAGTTTACCAAATAGAAATACAGCTTTGCCAGTGAAAAGAGGGGGCTTTGAAACTTTCTTGAAGCTAAATGAATAATTAACAACCATGGTGTAAAAATAGGATAATTTGAAAATATGCAATCACAGTAACTTTACACATATACTTGTACTGTATATAGTCAGTATCTATAGAGTAGATAATTTTTTGTACACCTAATTAAATATTTTCTAGTTAAAAAACAAATAAAAGAAATTATCCTCCTGTTTTAACATGATAATTGTTATTTTTCCCAATTCTATTTTCAATAGAACTCCTCTTATATAGTTGCATAAAAAATTATATCATCAAAAGTCATAAAAAAAATGGTTATGTAATGAAGTGCTAACTCTGTGTGTATCATGTGACTAAAACAGACAGAAAAGAAAACATGGAACCTGTAAAAGCATTGTTTTTGTCAGCACAATGCCATAGATATTGATGTAAAACTTCTATGATTTTGGTTATCAAGAAAACTATGAAAAATGGACAGATATCAGCTCCTAAATGAAACTCTTATGAGGTATTTTTGTTGTTATCATTATATTTGTCCAAATAAATGTACCTTTAGATGTACCAGGCATTAAAATGAACAAGAAATTAAAGAAAACATAGGGTGGTCTAATAATTTTTTCTGCGACTGTTTAAGCTGCACTTCATTCCACTCCTTTTCAATTTTTTTTTTTTTAAATTTTTTCCCTCTTGTTTTTGTTTTTTTATATTCAGTCCAAGCTACTTGAGACCAAAATTGGGCTAATAATTCTTTCTGCGACTACACTGCTGTAGTACATGTTTGTTTGTGCCAGTGGAAAACATGGTACAGATGATCAGGATAGTAGCACCTTTTTCTGTGGACCAAGTCTGGATGTGGACTATGCAAGGGTTAATGCAGAAGACTGAGGATATTTATTTACCTTGTTGAAACTGAATCGTGGGTATAGCTGCCTCCAGAGCTGCCAGAGACCTCCTGTGGTACTCTGCCTGGGTCTCTAACAACTACACACAAAAAAAAAACAGTGAATGCAAATCACGAATCAGTAGCGAAAGCAGAAAGGTATTCAGATTTAATAGTATGAACCATATTTGCATAATATTTCCATGTGAGTTCCAGGTCATTTACACTAAACTGAGGTGCACTCACCGTGACATAATAGCGTGCGTATTCTCCCTCTTTGGAAGCAAAATTGTACAAGTCTGCAGAGAGCTGGTCCTGTGGGACGAAAACACAATATACTATATCTTTCTATACGTGGAAACCATGAACCTTCCACTCTGATGTATGTTACAAAGACACTTTTCATTAAGACACAAATGAGCTCCAGATGACAGGAATGATGGTTTAATAACATGGACATAATAACCGACGTAGATGTTTGTTCCTGATCCACTCCTGTTTCAATACTTCCATTGTCCAGACACATCAGCAGATATGATCAGAACCTGATGAAGAGGCCTTTTCCAGCCATTACTTTAAAGTTATGGGTGTAATTATGGAACATCATCAATACTCCACCTTGCATATTTCTACTTTATTGAGCGCCTCATCCATTTCGTCCTTGAGAGAATCAGTCTTAGCTGCCATGGCCTGGTTGCTGGACTTGGTTGCTTGGTACCACCTGCAGGAAGAATGAATAAAACAGATGGAGTATATATCAATCAAGAGTGTGTGTGTGTGTGTGTGTGTGTGTGTGTGTGTGTGTGTGTATCTGGATGGAAAAGTTATAGTCAAAGGTTTAGAATACCATTAATCATTTGTGTAAAAATACTAAAAATGCTTCAAAGGGCTTTATGTAGTATTTCTACATTCAAACATTACAAAATTACCCAAAATTATTGTCAGTGTGTTGACAACAAAGAGCTCTAAGATTATGTCAAGGCTGTCAATGTATTGGATTGTAAAGATGTGAATGGGGTTCTATTCATACTGACAGTCCGGTGGATTTATATGACCACTAGAGGGAGTAATGAGTTATTCCGCTCGGTCTCCCGTGGTGATGAGGACTAACGCCATAGCCTGGCCAGCCATCTGTCTTTCTCAGTGAAAAATCTGTATGGAATCACGGGGCTTGAATCCAAATATGAAGGTGGGACTACCAAGCCGGCACCTGTTAGTCCCGCCTTCATATTAAACCAATCACAGATAAAACAAATGTGATTACTGTCGCTTTTGTCAGAGGAACTTGAGAATACAGGGTGTAATCTGTAATTCAAGCCTTATTTTTTGAATCACGTAAACAACCAACAACAGTTGTAAAGAAGTTTTCAGACTTGGAACTGACTTTCACTTGTGATAAAAAGAAGTCACTGCCCATCCACCCCCACCAACTTGTGATTGGTCTAATATAAAATTAATTGGGCACATTTCAAAGCAACTGGCCCAATTCCAGACTGTTTTCTCAGTACTGAATACATTGTCAAAACTGGATAGCTGGCCAGGTTAGCGCTGTCAGGGCTTTGATGAAAATGTCAGAAAGCAATGAGATGGGATGAAACTAATGGAGTTTGATGCTAACATCACAGTGTTTTGCATGAGTTTGATTATGAAGCTTAAGAAGGTATAAAGTTAATATGTAATGACTTTGCTGAGCTGCCATTTATTTATTGATCCACAATTTAGATGAAACTGGGACAATTCTGACCTTGTTTGGATGAGTCCAAATAGATCTTTATTTTCTTTAATTAATAGAAAACAGGGTGTGCTTTGTAGTTTTACAATGGCAGTTTTCTGTCTAAAAGCAGAGCTAATGGAGCTATAATGTAAACTATCAGCTGATGCAAGATGTATAGATTATGAGATACAGTGTTATTTGGACCGGTTATGAGTTTTTATATAAAGAATAAAACATATTGATACCACAATACAGATGTGTGTAAACAATGAGCTTTGTAGTTTATTCAGTGAGTGATACAGTCTGTGGATCCATAGCGTTTATTGATTGGTGGTTTTAGTAGCCATAACTGTGTACTGGAATGCCACCTCAGAGTTTGGAATACTGATATTACATTAAACTGCAAGTGTGCAGTTTATTTTTAAAGCTGTACCTCGTCCTGGCGGAGTCGTAGTCTAGAACCAGTTTAGCGAGTTGCTTCCTCTGTTTCAGTATATTAGGAATATCCACCTATGAAAGAAACAGTGACAGGCACAGCATGAGTAAACATGCATTTTATAGTTCAGATCAGCTGCTGTGGGAAACACTTTTCCCGTGAGAAAATTCTGTCGGTGTGAATTCAGCAGAATATTAATGTAATGTAAAAAAGATGCCAAAGGCCATGATGAATAATGAGACTTAAAAACAGTGTGCACAGAGTCTCTAAAGGCTCCCCAGTGTTCCTGTCAGTTGCACTTTATCTTAAAACTAGACCGAAGGGATTTAATGCAAAATCAATAATCGCTACGGAACAAAAACAAAGAGACGGTGTCTGTGTTTTTACCTCGGCCAGCTGGTTCAGAGGATCCAGGATGTCCCTCTCAAGCTGAACTTCATGCTGCATCAGTTCAGTTGCTAACCTGTTCTCAGCCTCTCCACACACATCCATCATCTTGCTGCTCACATACACATGGAATATTCATCAGTATATATGCTTAAATACAGTTAATGTTAGTAAACCCTAAAAAAAAAAAAAAGCACCTTATTAAGCGGGATGCACACATAAGGATTTTCTAAATCTAAAGAGATTTTATTATGTGATTCAGACCCCACAGATGAAGATAATAAATCAGGTATTGAACAGTTTAGATGGTACTGTGTGCGGTGTGCTCCAAATCTCAACACACCACGCACATAATGATTTTGTCCCATCACCGATTTAGAATCTAGTCCTCCAAGACAGAAATTTCATGTGATCAAACATGATCAAACAAAAACAAAAAAGAAACATATTCAACAACCACAAAACACAACATGCAACAAGAAAGAGGACATATAAGAGGAGAGAATGATGGTGCTCTTGAGACTATTTTTGACAAAACAGTTTCTGAGGTCCACCAAACTTTACATTTCAGGTTGACCATGCTTGTTTTTTTATTTACGCCTGCTTCCTTGTTCCTCCGTCAGCTTGCTTCTTGATTGGCTACATTCTGTTCCACGTCACAATTCACAGAGTCATGACTTGGGAGTCGTTGCCTTTCCCCACACACACGAAGAGTTTTTGTTGTAAATATTGAACAAGTTTTGTAAATAACCCAAAGAACAAATGCTAAATTCATTTCTGTAATTGCATTTTAGTGCATTGTTTTATGTATTTATTTTTTGGTATTTATTTTGACCATACAAAAACGGTAACTTCCGGTTTGGACATAGCGAACTTTTATTTTGAAAGGTAACTTCCTCCTAATGAGAGCTGTCAAAGAAACTGGTAAAAAGGCAAAAGAAGTTTGATACAGAGTCGGTAAAATGGATTTTGTATTAGCTGCCCCACTGAAGAGGCACAAGGTATGTTTGAATTTTTGTTAGTAATGAAATTTAATACTTTGTGTCTCTCATTAGTTGATTTATTTATCATTTATGTCTGAATGAACGTTTACTGTTGTGTTTCGGTTAAGCTAATGCCACAGTTGTTGAGCTTATACGGAATGTAAGTGCTTGTAGTTACACGTCTTTTTTTTTGTGTGTGTTACTTCAGCTCTTACAGTCGGTTTGAGGATTTACTCCCATTAAATTTGAAAAATCACCAGTGAAGTGTCATCCTTCATTTGAGGGGGGTATGCTACAAGTTTAATATTTGCGATTGTCAGCCCTGACCCATTTCAGAGCAAATTATCGGGACAAATTCACTCTTAACACACCTCAGACCACAGAATCATCTTAGAAGACATAAGATAATCTGGCATTTTCTGTTCTTGGTCAGGAAGGAGGAAAATCAGGACAAAAACAGCTTGTTTATCTTTATGTTGGTACCCCTTGTTTAAATGAGTAGGGCTCTTTTACTCTTGCACTACCGTCTTGAGATCCAGCACAAAAAATAAACATAACAAATAAAAATGGTATCCACTGCAAAGGACATTTGAAAAAAAAAAAATAAATAAATAATAATGTATCTGAAAAAAATGGTTGCATTCTGCTGCTTCCAATCAAGACAGTTATTTAGTGTAAAAAAGCCAAAATTTTGACTTTCCTGGGTCTCAGGAGGATATAGTTTTATATGTGGTATGAGATAAGCTCTTAATAAGTGCCTCCATTAACTTCACATCATGATATATGTGTTCCATGCAACTAAAACTGGTCCTGCAAGCAATAAAACCTTGTTGTTAACTTTCTATTCTCACCCGATCAGACAGTCGTCTCCCAGCTGACTGCCTCCCTCTTGCATGGCCTGGGACAGTGCTGTCAGAGGCAACTTTTTCTGTAAGAAAACAACAAGTTCATAAGTTTAACAGATGGAAAAAAAGAGAGTAAAAGTCAGAAATAAAGATACTTGTGGCCATTTGTGTGTTTTTTCTGATCTGTGGTTAAAAAAAAGCCACGAATTCCTCATAATTACTCATTTAGGATTGAGAGAGGCACTAAGACAACTCCTTCACTTTGATTTATTAGCTGTAAATGCTGTGTTATTGAGAGAACTGCCTATTTATTTAGTTTCACAGTTTCTGCAGGCACGTCAAGGCAAGCCACATTTAGATGACTTAACTTTAAAAATCATATAAAAACGAAGAGGCAACAGTGATTTCCTCGGCTGTGTGCGTTATATTGTGCGTGTCTGTTATGCAGTGATAGGAAAGCTGGCAGGTGGCCAGGGCTGAATATTTTTCTCCTGAGTCCTGCTCATATCTGTGTGTTACATAAGACAAGATGCTATGTGTTCATACCACAAGATAGCAGGGCCCTGCTAGTACTGACACTGGTGTCATACTGATTCATCCTTATTACATTCTTGCATGAGCTCCATGCTACTCCCAGAGACTTTACACAGAGATTCTGACCTCGTGGTATGTTGTTAATATGCTGCTATAACATGATAACTTTATGACAGCGCAAAGTTATGAAGGCGGGGTCAAAGTTGAGTGTTTCTGCAAATAAAAAGACAGCCTAAAAAGTATGATGGGGGTTTCTTACATGTCTCTTCTCAGAGTCTGTGCCGAGCTGACCCTGCAGACAAGACACCAGTCTCTTGTGTGCATTGTGCGACACCAAACGCACCAACTCCATTCGCCTCTCGATCTGTGAAAGAACATACCAAACACAATCTGGTGTCATAAACTCCGAACAAGCAAAACAGACCAACAGATGAGTCATGTGATTTAAGGCAGGATGAAGGAAGCATGTCTAGCTGGGTAAAGATAGTTTGATCTTCTCCCGCACATGTTCGTGTTCAACAGAAACGACCCAGGTGGAGCTACAAATCAAAACACAAACGCTGCACCAGCAAACATCCATCCACAAGCTTTCCCCGCTGCTTTTGCTACTGGAAAATGATGGAGGGTGCAGATGCCGTTTCACTATCTCATGTTGCCATCTGTTCTGCGGTGTGCGCTGTTTCAACATGGGCCGCTGACAGGCACATGGACATCATGCAGAGTCGTAACACTGACTGATGGATAGTGGTCTTCACCGAGTACAGCGAAAGGATCTTTGTCTTGACATTTGAAGACTACACGCAGAGATTTTACCAAGAGGAACAAATAAATCTCTGACTACAGACCTGGGATGGGGGGGGGTCTACCAACTGCTGAGGGTTATAGTAGTGTTTCTGACTGTTTTCACTTAACTACAAACCATGCATACACCTATTTTATGTAATGCAGGCCATCTTCTAGAGCGCTGAACAGTATATTTTAACTCTAGCCAGCTGGTGGGCCATATTTCTTCAGTATTTTGTGAAAATAAACCAGCAGAGACTTGAATTTTATTAGAAAAAGTCCTACTACATCTTATTAGAAGTCAGTGAAAATACAGTTGTGGAAAAAATTATTAGACCATCCTATGGTTTTCTTCAATTTCTTGTTTATTTTAATGCCTGGTACAACTAAAGGTAGGACAAATATAATGATAACAACAAAAATAGCTCATAAGAGTTTAATTTAAGAGCTGATATCTAGCCATTTTTAATCGTTTTCTTGATAGTAACCAAAATTACACAAGTTCTTAGATCAATAGCTATGGTATTGTATTAGTAAAAACAGTGCTTTTAGACATTCCATGTTTTGTTTTCTGTTTGTTTTAGTCACTTGATACATACAGGAGTTAGTACTAGATTGCATAACCATTGTTTTTGATGGTTCAATAATTTTTGCCACACTGTATTTATATTTAACTGCTGAAAACTATTCCAAAAATCTGAAAAATAAGAAAACATCATATTTTGGAAAGGTTTTTTCACAGTTTCTTTTGCATTTTGGTTTATGCCTTGGCACTTAAGGAATCCAAATATCTGATGTCATGGTGTCCTTTAATGCATCACAGGTGAAAAGGTCCCTTCCACTTGCATAGTCATGTGACAGTATAATATAGTGACATAATATGTCAAAAAATAAGTCTATATACTTTCATGTCTCAGGTTTATTTATTTATTTGGGACACTGCATATTAATGAACATCTCCAACAACTTCAGCTGCAAATATGCCAGATTGTATCAACAGTGTTAATTTCCAACTGTAGTCTCTTGGCAGGTGACAAGAAATACAACTGACAAAAGACAAAACTTCATAAAATCCCACAAAACAACACAGTGAGGGAAAAACTACTGATGGTCACAGGCTTAGCTTTCCTTCATCCAATGTTTAAGATGTGATTTGAAAGAAGCAAATGATTGAGTCTTTTATGTCGAGTGGTAAACTGTTCCAATATTTAGTCCCAGTGACTGATTTATTCACTAAAGCTTAAAAGACATTTGTTTTTGGTACCTTGTATCAAAAAAATGGTTTATAGAAGCTATACTTAGTGTACTATAAACTAAACCACAGATTTACTGGGATGTTTTTTCACCGAAGCTAAAGAAAAGGATCATAAGAATAGAGTACACACTGATTTTTTTCACTCGTCATGTAAGTATCCACTTCCTCTTCCTGTTGCAGTGTAAACATCCATCTGTGTCACTACTACTCCCTATTGCTCCGTGAATCTTACTCCACTTCTTCCTTCACTTTATCGCTCTCTAAGCCACTACACTTTTTACAGCACACAAGTCTCACACACGTTCCCTCCGCTCCCCCCCCACTTTTCTTGCAGCTGTTGCTTCATGCCAGACCACAACTGGAATCGGCTTCCTAGCCAGGATCCCATTGATTCGCTCACCATTCAGCTGATCCCTAGCTCTGATTAATGCATGGAAGTCTAGCTCTCTCTGGTGACGGCTCGATTG
Organism: Fowleria isostigma; assembly: GCA_029814645.1. Classification (NCBI taxonomy): domain Eukaryota; kingdom Metazoa; phylum Chordata; class Actinopteri; order Kurtiformes; family Apogonidae; genus Fowleria; species Fowleria isostigma. The sequence goes on along the minus strand of JAPTGZ010000027.1, from coordinate 26,512,872 downwards.
GATCCAGACGTCCGATATTTAGTGCCAAGAAGGAAAGAAAGAGGCCCGAGTGCTGCAGTGTGGGCGGCACAATGGACTGGATATACTGGGTGATCCCATTGTGTCTGTCGACGGAAAGTCTGTCTATACTAAAAGAAACAGAATAAATTAACATGCACTGATTTTTACCCACTTGATAATTTAGTTAATTTAATGATTAACCCATAAGTACCCAGAGTGACATTTGTGACACTTCCCAAATTATTTTTTCCTCTATATTTAAGTGTCCTTAAGTGGTTTATTGCCATTTATTGTCATATTATCTTTGGAATTTGGTGGTTTTTTTTCAGTGAAAATCAGGTATTTTCCAACTTTTAGTTTACTAATCATGTAGATGTTCATAAAAGTTTAGAGTAAAATTGAGGATTATTGTATCAAAAACAGACTAAACTGAAGAGAAAGTGACTTTTTCAGCAAAATCTCTAAATAACTGAACATAGACCCAGTGTGTCCATCCACTGTCATTGATCCAACTCCATGGGTTTTACTGGTGAATCAATGTTGTAGAAGATGATAATGTTTCCATGGTAACAATGGAGCCTCTGAACATCCAAATGGGTCATATCTGATGACCATGTAAAGGTGAATAACTGTATTTTACACCAGTTATTCGTATGGATTAGTGGATCAACAGGGATTAATTAGTACATGTTTTTGGTAGATGGTGAATGTTTGGATCTTTATGGATTAAAAATGGTTAAATATAGAAAAAATTTAATTTGGGAACTGACACAAAAGTGATGCTGGGTCTTTATGGCTTAAATATGCAACAAATCGACTTTAATACCCGTATTGATATCAAGTTGTAGACTGGATATGGTACTAAATATCCCTCTGCGATGCTCTTTTAACATAATAGCCCATAAAAATGATGTCTCGTGATCTTTAACCTTCAATTAGCCAGGTTTACGTCTTAAGCAGGAGTGTTCAATGTGGGCTCAGAAGAAGAGTTGTAGCCTCGGGGAGTCGCTCAATTAGGGAAACAGACTCTCGCACAACTCTTTGGCTTTTAGAAGAGGGGGAAAAAAAAGCAGCAGGAAAACTCCCTGATCATAGGCACAGTCAAGCACACGCTTAGACGATCAACAGAACAGAGACAATCCCTTCTGCCCACTGCTGCAGTTTAGAAGCCGTTCAAAGGTTTACAGGCCGGTTACTGCCATCTTTTTTTTTTTTCCAGACAGCAATGAAAACAATGAATAGAGCAAGCTGGCGACCTCTGACCTGCCAGTGCAGAAAATGTGGAACGCAGAGTGAGTCACAGAGGAAAAGCTCTGGCCCGCTGGATAGCAGGTTAACAGGCTGACAGATTACTAAACTGGCCCAGTGAGTGGTTTGGTGATGACAAAGCTAAATATAACGGTCCCTACAGTCACATTTGCTCAACGGGTTCAACCAGTATTGTCACCAATGGAGGTTTATCTGACAGATGCTTGCATATTATCCACTATCAGGTACAAGGATTCAACTAGAGCCCATTGTGTCGCCTAAGCTGTATTCAAATACCAACATGAAACCAGTTCCAGCCTGACTCTCTCCAGTCTGAGGTCAAACAGGCAGCAATGCAATTCAGTCTGACAGCCTCCCCAACTCTCCCACTGAGGCAGGACATGTCCAAACAAGATAAATACCTTAGCCAATGTAAAAGATGATGGAAAAATGGAAAAGGGAGCTACGACGACACCATGGAAATCACAGCGTCAAATTTCAAGTTCAGCAGAGAAGGGGCTGCGGAGCATGTGAGGAGGGGGAGTCAGGACAAATGGAAGGAAAAAACTGTTCGTTCTCTTCTCATGTTCGGAAAGGAGCAGAAACTTTTTAAACAAGAATTAAAATGGCAGCGCTGACTGTAACGGATACAAAGAAATAAAATATAATTGGATCTCTGGAAGCTGATTGGGTGCTGTGTGTTTCCTCATACACCGAGCGACTTCCCAGAACCTAACAGGCAACTCAGAGCTTAAATGATTATACTTTTAGACATCCGACCACTTCTGCCATGTTGATCGCCTGACAATCACATTCCTCGCAGAGAAGTGGAGCTAAAGGAATGTCTAGCGCAGCACAAAACGTCTGCGTTCAGGACAAGGACCAAAGACAAGAGAGAAAGAGCATTCTCTGATAGGGTTGGGTCAGTTTGTCCTCTGTGCTTCTGACAATATGAAACTATAAACTTAACTAAATGTCATGTTTTAACAGTCTAGACAGTCTTGGGGTCTTGTCTTCACAATAAAAAAACAGCTGTATTCATGTATTTGTCCAGATTTAATAACCAAATGTGCTCACAAACAAGTGTTTGCCTTGTACATTACTGTGTGCTCAAACCTCCTGAGGTTCATAGTTCACTGCTGCCCGTCATAAACCTTCAAGCCCTCGTGATTAAAGGGAGTAGCAGGCTTTTCCTTTCACTCTTCACCTTTCCTTTCCTTCCACAAATGTTCCTTTCTTCTGTAAACTTGCCATTTTTTTCTGTGTCATTCTTGTATAAACTGGGAGTAACCTCACGTTTTCATTGGCTGGAGAATTCCCCCTACTCTCAACGTACACACCCAGGCTCCCAAACAAACAAACAAATGCAGACAAATAACGCGCCGTATACATCCTGTGTGATTTTAAGATAACACAACATTGCCGGAGTTTGCATTGAGTGGAAAACCATGAGGCACTTCTCCTGTAGCGCCAAACCCCTGAGCTGGCGAGGCATAACTGAATAAAGGACTGCAAAGTAAAGTTTTAATACCAACGGTTTCACTCCAAGTCTGCAGATGGACTTGGCATCAACAAGGCATGATGGCTTTAACAGAGACTCATGGGAAACTTGTAAGTCGTGCTATTACTTCCGTATTTCACCGCCCCAGAAAACAACTTTGAAAAAAAAAAAAAAGAAAAAAACAGAAACAGGAGATGAAAAGAAGGAGGTGTGACAGTAAACAGCATGTAACATCTTTCAGAGGAGATAAATAATGAACCAAACATTCTGTATAACTTCAGCTGGAAGAGCTCCACAATATAATCAGACCAAAGATTACACAGCAGCAGTCTTTATTTAATGCACTGAATATGTTTTATAATTTCAGGATTACAGGGGGAGATTTTTTATGACTTTTTTTTTTTTTTAAATATAATGTGAGTCTAATCTTGAGAAAAAGAAAATCTGCTTTATAACCTCATTATTAACACAAAAGGTAAATGATGCAAACAGTTTTCTTGGTTAAATGAATGAATTAGGATGACTACATATACAGAACGAAGATTATTTTACAAACATTTTTCCTTATCTTTCTCTTAAAGGAATAAGCTGGAGCCAAATAATTATTTTTGCTTATGTATTTCCATCTGTTAAATTACCCAGAATACCAACAATGCAAAAGAAATAAACATACATAAATAAGTCAGAATTCCTTTTGATATAGTAAATGTACATGTGTTTCTCCTGCCATATATGACATGTAGTTTTAGGCATGACAAAAAAAAAAAAAAAAGAGTATATTCCTCTTTCATCTTTGATTCATGTAGCTAGAAAATAATTAAAATAGAAAATCATCCATGACTGGAAATTGTTTAATATTCTGATTGAATCATTTACAGTGCTCAGCATAGATGAGTACACTCCCTTTGAAAAGTAAGATTTTAATCAATATCTCAAGGAGCATAAGCACAGTTTCAAAAAATTTGGTCAAAACTGACTTTAATAGAACATTTTATTAACTGAAAACATGATGTTTTGTATAATGTCCTATAGAAAAAAACAAAAACAAACTAAAGGTTTTGTGACAAATCTGTTGGAGTGTATTCATTTATGCTGAGCGCTGTAGGTGCCTAAGTGCTAATGCTAACGCTAATGCTAATGCTAGGTGCTGTGTGTTAGGGTGGCTAAAATGTTTATTATTTTTCTACAGCAGTAATAAAAGTGATTTAACCATAACTTTATTCGCACTACGATGCATATTATTATATTTTACAGTGGTAAATGTTATTCTACAATAGTCATGGGAAAAAATGATTAGACTACCCTGTGTTTTCTTTAATGCCTGGTACAACTAAAAGTACACTTGTTTGGACAAATATAACAACAAAACTAGCTCATAAGTTTAATTTAATAACTGATATCTGGCCATTTTCTATGGCTTTCTTGATAATAAGTTCTTTCATCAATATCTATGACATTGTACTGACAAAAACAGTGCTTTTAGGCATTCCATGTTTTCTTTTCGGTCTGTTTTAGTCACATGATACACCTAGGGGCTAGTACTTGATTGCATAACCATTGTTTTTGATTATTTTTGATGGTCTAATAATTTTATCTGCGACTATATATATCAGTGCTCACCAGACCATGACAGCTGATGTGTATGTGCGTAAATAAAACCAATTAATGTCATATTCACCTGTAGGAGGTCATCACTCAGCACCTCAGTTTTCTCAGCCCTGTTGAGAAAAAAAAAAACACATCAGATGCACCTCAGAAACACACTTTAAACATACAAGGATTCAACAGACACATACAAGCATAAAAAATATAATGTTCACAACAGCAACACAAATGGCTTTCTTAACAATAAACGGAATCATTTCTAAGTATGTTATCTCACTGCTTGTCTTGTAAACAGGTCCTGAAATACATGTTATGTTGCTCCATCTTATAAATCAAACAGGTGAGTTTTTTTTTTAGCTAAACAAGACCTAACTTGTTGTACATACAGACTGACAGTCAGGTTACAAATCTGCAGTATGATTTGTGCCTGCAACCATGTTACACAGTGTGCAATCTGTCTAAAATCCTCACTGATATAAGAATCACATGATGTACTTTAACAATGTGAAGTGTGTCATCAGTCATTATCAATTACTGGGAATCACTTGTGTCGTCTTCAAAAACACACGGCATGAGCCCGACACCATTTGCGCCTGTGGCTGTTTTCCATGATGGACCCGTCAGATTCCTCCACCCTGTCCCAACACTACTTCCTGTTGTGTCATCGGCACCTTGTTTGTTATGGCAACAACGGAAGGTGTGTGGAATAGGGTGGGAACTGCCGAGTGGATGGCTGTTGTCTGAAACACACTGCACATTGTAGCGTAGTCTGTGGAAAATTGGATAGTGACCTCATGCCAAAACCTCTAGGAAATGTTGACCGAGCGCCAAAGTGATCTCCACATCATTGGAAATAAGAGGCAGCCTCTGTCTTTTTTTTTTTTATCCGTTTCAACGCCTATTGTTTATATCCAGACAAAATTTTGCTAAGATACTGAACCCAACAAGCGAGGTCATCAGTTACCCTATCAATATAACAAATACCCCAGCCACAGCTTAATGTGAATACGTATTAAATCCACATACCCCAGTCCCTGAAGACTCTTCCCCCTCCACCACACTATAGATCGAAATCTCACAGGGATCAATTAACCCTCTCCCACACAAGAGGTATTACCTAAGACTGTTGTAAGACTCAGAAATAAGATCTTTGCCTGTTACACCCTCACATAAAGGCTGACCTCACTAATGCCTGGAATATCATCGCCATTAAGCAAAAAATCCCTTTGGCTAGAGTCGAAATCCCACCATAAGAAGACATCTTGATAAAGTTTGAGATCTTTCTTGATGTGATTTCTTGCACTAACACAACTAAGAACTTTAGATGCAGCCTTAGAACCTGAGCAACAGATGTTTGTGTTGGAAAAAAAAAATGGGAATATTGATTAAGATTTGCATAAAACATTTGCAACGTCAATCCGTTTCATGTGGTATTGATACGGATCGTGACATGTAAACACACAAAAACACCGCCGCTCGTCACTTTCTCAGTTTAACAAAGACCTAGACGTATACGTGACGGCGTGAGATACGATCTGCAGTCAGAATACCTACACACTGACCGCCGTGATCGCATTACACATTGAGCTCGTCTCCAAAGGGGAAAAAAAAGCTACAAGCGCAATTTTTAGATTCTTATCAATATTGAATTAGCATTGATTTGACTTGAGTACAGCTTGGCTCCGGTCAGAAGCTCCAGGTCTAAGAATAGACTCAGACTGTACCAGAACTCAGGCCCTGACAGAAGAGAGGGAGCAAAACAAAACAACAAAAGCACATGAATCATCGACAGCGGCATCGCAGCACATAGTGTAATATGGAAATTAAGTTTTAATTAGATCACAAGGCAGAGTCAACATGCAGACCAGAATAACACAACTGTGAGAAAAATAACGTTCTTCTACTGAGGTTATGTTTTTGGGGTTTTTTCAATACTGATACTGATGATTAATAAACAAAGAGATTAATAAGCAAAAACTGGGACAATTACATAAATATTTGACCTATAACTGATGATATTTACTGTATATTCTTTTTTTTTGTGTGCCTCATTGTGCCCTGTAAAGAAAGAAATATTCACTATAAAAATATCTGAACTGTTTTATATTTTTAAGGCGCCATCACAATACATTTGAATGAACATAAATTAAATATCAGATGCTTTATGAAACAGACATGAATAAAAAACAATAGCTATGGTGAAATGTTATTTTATTTGCAGTAAATATAAAATGTTCTATGTCTCTGTGTTGGGAATTAATTGAATCAATTTACTTTTATATTATTTGTGTTTTTACTTTTAAGTTAATTGAGTTAATTCACATTATACCTTACCAAAAACATTCCTTAAACAACATTGAGTGTATCAAATTAAATATGGGAATACTACTTTGTAGTACTTGAGTTCACAATTAAATAACATAATGTTAAATAACTAAATGTCCTTTTTTTATTTTGATGTTGTTAGGCCACATGTGAAGTAGTCTGCAGTTATTTTGGAATTATTCTTTCTTCAGATTGATTGTTTTATTACCTGTAACTACACTGTTATTATTTGTCTATTGGGTTGAAACTTGTTTCTCCTGTCACTCCTGGTATATAGTTTCAGGAAAGACAAAGTTTTGTTTTTTTTGTTTTTAAATCAAGTTTTATCTTCAGTTCATGTAGCCAGAAAAAACTTGAATAAAATGGTCGATGAAATTAAAATATTAAACAAAAACACCACTTAACATTAAACAGACTACACTAACACACTATATATCGCCCACAGCACTACTGTAGACATCACTTACTCTACTATGCACATTACCTTCATGTTTTATACGAGTAAATATTATTCTATCATATAGCAGGCGATTATGACAGCTGATGTATATGTAACTACATACTGTATTAATTTATCTGTTATGTGTGGAAGTGTGTATCATTGTAACATTATTTATGTTGATCTCATGGCCGTTTAATCATGATTTTACTTGAGTAACCCTTTAACTACCCCACCATGAAAACTTTTTTTGTTTGCATTTCTTATTCCCTTGGGTGAGTACTTTCTACTTTTTTTTTTAAACCATACTTACAAATATCAACTCAGAAAGTGTCACAATTGCTTACTAAGTAAATTCTTATAATATATTTTTGATGTACTACTATTAAACAATTAATATTTGCAGCAATAGATGAACAGAGGTTTGGATTTTATAAAAAATATTCCATTATTTCATATCGACTTAATTTTTGTAATCTTACCATAAAGCCACAAATCAACCATTTGGTTGAGCATGTTTTTAAAAACTGATTACTGTATTTTTTGGACTATAAGTCACACTTTTTTTCCATAGTTTGGCTGGTCCTGTGACTTATATGTGGTTTGTTTGTTTTTTTTCCTTCTTCATGATTCATTTTTTTTTACTGGTGCGACTTATAGTCTGAAAAATATGGTACATATCTTATTTTAAGTATTTTGTGGTATCAAATAATATAATTATGTTCAGGAAGGTCTCTTATACTATGACATGCCAAAAAAAAGTATCCATATCTTTCATATTTTCACCAGAAACAGTCAGAATGTCTTACGTGATTGTCATCGTTCTTGGCTCAGTTAGGGTCAGATAAGTTAGATACTCAACTTACTAAAATATAGTGACTCAAAAAGTACTAAACCATATGGTCAAGCAAACGATTTATTTCTTTATTAAAGGAATAAATTAAGGACATAAAAATAAAGAGTATTTTATCTAATATCAGGTGAAAAAAACCCAAAACCAACAATACTGGTGTAAATATGAATGGCACATATAATGATATGACTTGTTTCCCTGTTGTGTTTACGTCCCAGTTCTAAATTCTGTTAAAAGTCTTTGCGTAAGCTCGTCTCGGTGCTTCACACATTTTCACAACACCGGCTAAGTCCTGCTAAGTCATACCAATCTGCAACGACATGTAAATTAATCTGCCTTCCTCTTATTAATCACATGCAAAAATCAAACCGGCTTCCTCTTTTTAAAAACAGACCACTGGGGCTGTGTGACGTCCACAGCCCTACGCCCTGTCAACCCCGTCCCTGTCAACAATCATGGAAATGCTTACTCCACAAAACCTCTGAGCCTGGCCCTTCCTGCACCAAACAGAGAACCACATCATTACAAACTGTCATGAGAGGACAAATTGAGTGGTTGGTGAAACAGATAAAAGTCGTCCTGTGTTCTAGAGTTTCTCCTTTTAGCTCGTTTCGCTGGCAAGATAGTGACGGATGAGACTGTTTTTGCGATGTGTACTTGATTTTCTGACATTAAAGTTAAATCAGAGTTGTGACTCCACGGCGGGTATGTGCAGGCAGACACATCTAAACAACCTGTCACTCTGCTCCGTTTAGTTTTACTGCTGTTACACAACATATGGAGGAATGTATGTGAGGAATTCAAGGCCACTGCCTGAAGCCTAATGGGTAGAAAGTCATTCTGAGGAAACATTAAGAAAACATCATCTGTAGAAGCCCTTAATGCTGTAATATTCACAGACATCATCTCAGTGGTGGCTCCAGGCAGAATGGAAACCCCTGTAGGGATGAAGATGAAGGAGGAGGAAGAGGAGATGACAGGGTGCGTGAGCGTCTCTGACTTGAGTTGATGTAAATGAACCGCCAGCGTCTAAACATATGTGAACACGTGTGGTTGTATGCACATTCTGGTGTAAAACCGAAGACAATTGCAGCATGATCATATACACGGAGCTGCAAATATTAGTCCATTCACCAAAGTGGGTAACAGGAAATTCATCTGCAGTGAGTTTAATTCTGCTTTTATTGAGGTTTTTAAGCTTTGCATGGCTCCAAATGTGACATCTGTAGATCGTCTTGGTTGGTTGAATACAGTGGGTGGGCGTCTGATGTGATATGAGGTAGACTAACTTTAGTTTTCTGCAAGAAATGACTCAGAGAAAGAATGAAGATTATTTGGGAATGAAAACAACTGTTGGTCATAGATGGTTTTGTCACAGCCTGAATAAGAAAGTGACAACTGAGTTAGTTAATAAATATACTAATCATCAATGACTTCAGTATGGATTTAGATAAGTTTTCTAGCAAAAATATAAAACATTTCAATTTGCCTTAGTAAATATGTAGGTGATACATTTTACCGAGTTGTATATTTTGGGTGTTTTGTCACATTTACACCTCATGTTGTCACCTGCGTCAGGAAAATATGGTACCAAGTAGTTTTCATTCACAGCCGGAGTAAAAAATGGTAACATTAAGGGACTCCGTTAGTCAATAGAACAGTAATCAGCAATGGCTTTACTTATGGATTAAACATTTAAATAAGATTTCAAGAATAAAGAACACTGAGTGATTCTACATTCACAAATGTCACAACATATTTTATTTCACAATACTGTATCCGTATCGTGAAATGACAAATTGCGATATTTTCTTACATCCCTAGTCATACATGAGATCGACTGAAACACAAGAAATTGAGGGAATTGGTACTACAAAAGTACTATTGTAGGTCATGTATGTAGTTTTTTTAAATTAATAACATTGTCTACTATGCATTCTTTTACAGCTAACAGAATATGAACATTTGAGCAGGATCTTAAACTGTAATGTCTGTAACACCTTATTTTTTCTTTTTATTTAATTTTTTGTGTTTTCTTTGTACTGATAACACCAGAAGTTAAAGCTTTATTTTTGCAAATCCTGCACTGGCATAAGTAATTTTTTTTCCCATTAAACAATCTTTCAAAAAGAAACAAAGCAAAAAAAAATATTTCCTTGTTAACAGTATTATAATATATCACAATATATCCTGTCGTGATCCCAGTATTGTGATTTGTATCGTATTGCCAGATTCTCGCCAACACATGCGCCTACATTTAAATAAGATTTCAAGCAAGAGTAAATAACATTTCATGACTCTACATTCCCACATGTGACAACTGGTGACTGCCTTCATCATATGTTTTATTAAGCTGAATATTTTGGGTGTTTTCTTCCATCTGATGCCACCTGGGTCTCCAAAATATTGTACCTAGAAACTTTTATTCAACAAACCATATTAGAAATTGGTTAGAAATGGCAATACTGCTAGGTATAGCTCTGTTAATGCAGGATAAGAAGTTTAATCTAAGCCTAAGTGAAAAGTGGCAACATTATGGGGTTCAGTTCATTAATGGAAGAGTAATCAGCAATGGATTAAACATTTAAGTAAGATTTATCGCAAGAATTAATAACATTTCATGACTGTGCATTCACAAATATCACAACTGGAGACTGTCTTTGTCATATATTTTACTAAGCTAAATATTTTGGGGTGTTTTCTCCCATCTGTCACCTGGGTGTCAAGAATATTGTACCTAGTAGCTTTTATTCCATTAAAACATGTGAGAAATTGGTTGGAAATGCAAATGACTGCAAGGTATAGTTCTGTAAATGCAGGATAAGAAGTTTAATCTCACCCTGAGTGAAAAGTGGCAACATTAAGAGACTTTTTTTACTCAATAGAACAGTAATCAGCAATGGATTAAACATTTAAATAAGCTTTCAAGCAGAATAAATAACATATCCTGATTATACACGCCCAAATGTGACAACTGGAGATTGTCTTCATCATATATTTTACTAAGCTGAATATTTGGGGTGTTTTTAACCCCTCTGATATTACCTGGGTGTCAAAAAATATTGTACCTAGTAGCTTTTATTCAATAAAACATATTTGAGATTGGCTGGAAATGACAATAACTGCTAGGTATAACTCTGTAAAGACAGGATAAGCAGTTTAATCTCAGCCTGAGTAAAAAGTGACAACATTACAGGGGTCCAAAAGTGTGAGGGCACATTTTTAGGGAGGAAAAACAAAGAGTTGGGGGAGTGAAGGTGTATGTATGGGGTGGGGGGTCTGCAACACATCTGGAACTCCTTACATACTCATACAACTTCTATTAGCTGGTGCCAGTGGATTGGAAGGTTTCTGCTAAACTAAGTGTGACTTTTCTCTCCTAAAACTTTATGGACATCCAGGTATTTATTCCAGAAAATGTAGCTCAAACCCTGCTGACCACGCCCACAGAAGAAAAAAAAAAAAAAAAAGACAGATCACTGCACTCTATTGACAAATCATTAAAAAATATGGAGGAAAACATGACATCAACTTGTACTAATACCTGTTGTTAAACCAACACCCACCTTCCTACGGTCTGGTTGGCCAGTTGCCTCATGCGGTTGAATTGTTTCTTCATGTTGTTGGTTTTTTTTGGTGTCTCCTACTTGTGCGTAAAAGTTAGCGGCACCTCCAAAAACGCAGTCGCTCATCCACCGTGGACCTAAAAGTTGCGTTACGTCGCAGCCATTGTGGCAGAGAAAGGCAGAGCTCCGATCACTTGTGTTTCACTCCAACTCAGTGGGTTTTGTGCCTCCAGTCCGGTGACACTGACCGACGCCCTCAGATTCCACCAGAAAACAGCCACAGTCACTTCCAGCCCCTCCGGTCACACTCCTGCAGCCCCATGTCCACCAAACACACGACCAATGAACTGGTGTGGCTTCAACCAGTGTGGTAGGAAGAAGGAAGTGCATTTACTTCCCTACTGTAGAGCTGCATGGCCCAGTGGTGACATGTGATACCTCAGCAGGAGGAAAAAAAAAAGAAAAAATTTGACTCAGCCATTGGTCTGTCACTGCTGTCAAGTCACACTCACATACACTAAGATTTAGTCCCAACAAAAGAATACATAATATTTTTAAAAAACACAAAACTGGACAAAAAAATATTAGAAACATGTTTTGTTTTTTTGTTTTTTGTTTTTTTTAGCTACAGAAGCAATAAAAAAAGTATTTTAAAAAAGTTCAGCTACTACTAGCAAATGCTAAAATTGACAACCGTCAAATATACTGAACCCTTTCATCACTGATCCTGGATCAGTATGGGCTGTCTCCAAAATTGGTAATTACATACAGGTGTGGGATCCCCGGACCGATTGGAGATCAGTTCGTCATTAAACATAAGGTTCTATAATTGTAAGTAGTCTTCCGCCCCCTTGTGGCAGCTTTCTGTCATGACATGAAAATCATATCCTGAGACCCAGCAATGCATTTTTGTCCTCTGTAGGGGACACAGTTTTACTTAAAAATACTGTCCATTGCCAAGGACATTCCATTAAAAGCGAATAAATAAATAAAGATAATTTCAAAAACTTATTTGATTACTAATGATGATGATTATTATTATTTTCTAATTATTATTTATTACGGATTTGAACCTGTCGTATTATGCCGTTTCTAACCAAGACAATTGTTTAATGTAAAAAAAAAAAAAAAAAAAAGTTAAAACTTTAACTTTCCTGGTTCTCAGGAGGAAAAAACAACCAATGTGTGTTTGTCTGTTTTTTATTAAAGAGAATCAGGGCCACTGAAAAAAAAAAAAAAAAAGGTCCAATATATTGTTTTATTCTGAGAAAAAAGTCACAGGATTCTGAGAATAATAATAAGAATAAGAATAATGAACCTTTTGCTGTTTTTTTAGTGGCGCTAATCCTCTTCCATAGTTTTTAATGAATTTAACTTGGAGCAGTGAGATCATTATTCTCACCTGTTTTTTTGTTTTGTTTTGTTAAATAAAAGCATAAATAAGGAAAATATTGAAATAAATAAGTAAATAAAATTAATTTGATAAGAACAATTATTGATTTAAAAAAAATCCACTTTTTTAAACACTATTAAACACTATTAACCCTCTACTGGACTACATTGACATGAATAATCTGTGACACAAGTCTTGACTCTATGGTGAATTATTCCTTGGTGCTCATGATTTTCATGAAAATACCAAAAATAGCTCAAATATAAATATGGAGTTGAATTGAAGTGAATTTCCCAAAATTACCACAATATGAATTGTTTAATTTTCACTTCCTATCAAATCCTTGTTAAGTGTACTTTTAGATTTCCTGTGTTTTCTGTTGGGCTCAGGCTGTGAGTGATGAAGAGCAATATCATCACAATATTTCAAGAACAGCTGGAAAAATCCTGAAGCAAATCTGTTCACTACTAGTCCACATTTTCCTAATGGTACATACATCTGTGACGGTGTTTCCCATTAATCATCTCCTGTGGCTGCTGAGTTTCTCCTGTTGAGGTTTTATAATGAACCAAAAATGTTTTACACTCCAACATGATGTTTCGACTCATTACTTGAGTAAAGCATCTGTGTAATTCAAACATAGAACCTGGGCCAAGAGCTCAATAACTACACTGGAGTTATTTTAGTTCTTTACTATCTGAAACCATTTTTCTTCAGTGACTGCAAATCAACAAGTCACACAAATAATACATATATACTTCAAAAAACATTCTTACAACACAGAAAGACACCAAGTGATGACAAGATTTAGATAAAATGTCAAATGATGTAACTATTTATACCCTTTGACATTTTAGTCAAATATGTGAGCACATGACTTTAGATAATATTAACTTGTTTTTTTGGGGTCATATCATTTAATATTTAAGTTTAAACATACCTGACCACACCAAAGAAATGCCAAAATGTCTCAGAATTATTTACCAATATTTTCAAGCACATAGATCTGCAATGATAATTCGCTTTTACATGATTTTTATGTAAGGATGAGCTAATTATAATAAGATAACTAGAAAAGCACTCGGAGAGCGCAGACCTCCGCCAAGCACCACCATTCCCCCATTTTTCTAGGTGGCGCTAGAGAGCACATAGGTCATAGGTTGCAGTGTATGATTTTT
>JAPTGZ010000027.1:26450338-26462786 GCA_029814645.1 Fowleria isostigma | reverse complement strand
TAAAGTTGAGGGTTATTATATCAAAAGCAGAAAAAACTGAAAAAAAACTGACTTTTTAAGCAAACTTTCTTATTAAGTGAACATCACCCAAGTGTCTCCATCCACTGTCACTGATCCAACTCCATGGGTTTTACTTGTGAATCAATGTTGTAGAAGATGATGGTGTTTTCATGTTTACTATGGAGCCTCTGAACATCCAAATGGAGCATATCTGATGACAATAAAAAGATGACAAACTGCATTTTACACCAATTATTCACATGTATTGATATGGTAAGTGGATCAACAGGTATTAAACAGTTTAGATCAGTAGATGATTTTGGTCACTGATGGATGTTTGGGTCTTTATGGGTTAAATCCTCGTATCAGCCCTACATTTCCTCTCTTCAGTTTGTCCTCAGATCTATGGTGAAGGCCTCCTAAAAGCCACAGGAAACTCACAGGTGTGTAATGGTCACTTTTCACATTGTATTCATGGGCTCAACTCCAAACCTGCAAATAAAACTTTGCATGTGACGCTGTTACACTCTGTGAAGATAATGTAGAAATTGCTGTGTCATTGTGACACAGGTCTAAGAGAAAACACAGCCCTGCTCAAAAACTGGCCCATTGTGCTGTGATCCAATGAAGCCTTGCTGCAGACACATTATATTTAAATGTCATATAATTGACGCCCTTTCCTGTTTCATTGTGGTGGACTAACCAAATACGTACTCTCCTTGAAGCCTTTCTGTGTGATACCACCATCAGCACAGTCCGATTTATATAATACCCTTCCCTGTCCGCCCCCACTGTTGTGTATTTACATTCCTGCCAAGGGTCGAGCTGCAATAGCAAAATAATACATGGGTAAAGTTTTAATAACACAAGTGGCTGGTGCAGTTATGCAATACAGAGGGGCCTTTGTGCAGGATCGTTTGTGATTATGCAACATGATCTGTTTTCCTATTCATGGGTCACAACCAAGTTACTGTTTGTAGTGTTTAATTTTCCGTTCATTGTCTCTACAGCTAAAAAAAGTTCATAATAACTGCAGGAAAAGAAGTATAAAACATGGATCTTAGTCATAATGTACCACAAAACACAGAAAAGGTTTAACGTGTTGTAAATAATCATGCCCACTTTTCCCCAAACAAATATCAAAACGACAGACTCAATCACTGAGAAGTCATTTTTCTTTCTTTATTGTGAGACATACCATCCAATAAGCTGTGCCAACAGCAATAAATCAACCAACTTCTGGTAGAACATACTTTATAACAATCATTTTGACTTGGAACCAAGTACAGGAACAGAATGAACAAAACAAAGCAAATGATTCAGAACAAAACAAAAAAAAAGTAGCATAAACATAAAACATTTTATTGAAACAAAGTGTTCAGTGAATCACTTGCAGTTTCTGATGCAGAGAACATATTTTTATTGTTTTGAACAACAAATTAAATGTCAATAAATATGCACTCTTCATTTTCAGTACTATAGCATTTTAGCATTCATACTGGTTTTGCATTAAATGTGCGTAGAAGGCAATTTAGACTCAAATGTGGGTTACATCCAATAGTTTCTCACACAAAACTATGACATTTGAATTTTCAGCAGCATACTCAAAACAGCTTGCACTCATTGGATTGCATGTAACAGTATACAAAACCAGTTTTGCAGCTCATATTTTATCTGTACAACATACTAGTTAGTTAAAAGCGACCCTGTAGCTTGTTCTAAAACATATAGCAGTCACATGTATTCTTCAGATCATATAATATGCTTCAGTTTAAAGAAAAAAATGAGATGAACATTGCTAATCTCTGTGACATTAGAAACTCCTAAAAAGACTAGCATAGATACTTTGAAGTAACTCCAGCAGTAGATGAGGTCCATAATAAGGTAATAAATCACAGCCTCATTACGGTAAGAATCAACGTCACCTGAACGGGTTACATGTTTGATAAATGACACGGCTTTCTTAAGAAAAAACTGATCTTTGAAAATGCACATCACCCTTTTTCTTTAAATGTTTGCTTAAGATGAACTGTGCAACATAGTGACAGATCCAATTGAAACCACATTTACACAAATTAGGTTCACATAAAAAGGACTGTGTTAAGGTGTTGTTGTCATGGCTGATTTTGTTTAACGTAACCAAGAACACAAACCATTTGACGAAACATGCCAGTTTAGACAATATGGAGTACAAATCATTAAAAAATAAGACTGAATCAGCTCGTCCTCCACTACTTCTCATGAGTAAATGACAGAAATGATTACATGGAAATGCAATTAAGTGCTTTAATTTGATCTTTGATCGCCATAGACTCAAAACGTTCCTCTCCACTTTCTAGTAGGACCAAAATAAGTGATATTATTAATACAAAATATGTATAAACCTTCATACATCTCAGGTTATAAGTTTGGTACAGGTATCCCATCAAGTTCAATAAGCAGATCTTTTTTTAAATAGTGGAATACATCCACTTGAATGTATTCGCTCAAATCCTCGAGGGCACTTTCTTGGCTACATCACAGAAGAATTACAGTATAAAACATTATAAGAAACATATTGACTTTGAATGATAAATTATAAATTTCCATATATACAAAATTCTTATGTTTTTACAAATGTACATATAGACAAGATTATCCGATTTGTCGCTGGTGGTCCCCGTGGTCTTTTAGAAAGAAACATATTCCTTGAAGGTGACAGTGAGACTGTTTGTTGTAATGTCTGTAATGATAATGTTCCCCATAAAAGGGGAGATCTTTTTCACAGGTGTTTCCTTTGATTTCTCTGTGGATTTTTCTGTAGATTTTTCTGTAGGTTTTTCTGTGGGTTTTTCTGTGGGTTTTTCTGTGGGGTCCTCAGTCACTGGAGGTGTGTCTTTGACAGCCGGCTGTGACTCTGGTTCTGGTTCTGGCTCTGGCTGTACTTGTGGCTCTGGCTGCCTTTTAGTCTTTGGGCAGCTGAGGTCCATGGGCTCCTCTTGGCTTTCAGAGTCCATAGTTCCATATGTACATATACTGCTGTGGCGTGGGCGGCTGCAGTGGAGGTCCATGGGTTTATCCTGAGGGGGTGTGACCACAGCGCTGGGCACACTGAAGCTTCTGGAAGTCAGGAAGGCTTTGGAAATGCTCCTATCCTCCACGGGATCTGACAGCTTTCGTTTACGGTCGTTGGGAAAAGAGGGAATCCTGATTTGGTCGACAGCAGTCGGTGTTGGGATGTTGGTGTCGGTGGACCAGGATGTTGGCGGTGAGCAAGCGGTCAGCTGTAATGGCAGGTCATCTGGCAAATCAGCCTGACCACATGCCACCTCAGTGTTGTATTCCTCTGCTGTGCTTGGGGAAGGTTTGGAGAAATGCCGGTCCTTTGGGGAACACTTCACTGGGTGCTCTGCGGCAGGGGGAGATCTGCCGTTACACATCTCTTTGGGGATGCCATTTTCAAGGTGCAATGGCTCCACCATTTTGGTTCTGTGTGCTGGATTGTTTTCTGATGGTTTGGTGTTCTGGGGTTTCTCTTCACTTGACGATTCCCCGTGTTTACCCTTTGCTCCATGTACCTTGTTACTGTCCATATATTTGCTCATGACAATCACAATGCGTCCATTCTTGTTTTTATTCTTGATTATCTTCATTTTGCTGCTAATAGCACTAGGTAGGATTACATCTTTAGGATTGGGTTTAAGGGCATGTTCACCGACAGGCTCCTTAACAGCTGGTTTCCTCACCTCGACTGCCAACTCTTTAACTTTGCTCAAGCAACCTGTATCTTTGTCACGAACCCATTTCTGCTGCAAAGCCAGTGGCAAGTTCCAACCAGGATTGGCTGGTTTATTGGCTGGTTCCTGGACTTTGACCACCTCCTTAAGCCTGGAGGCCTGTGCATCGTACATACTGGGGTCAGGCTCGTAGTGGTGGTGCTTCTTGCTGTTTAGCTGGTAGATGAACTTTTTCTTGCCATTGGCCATCTGGTCAGAGGGAACCTCTTGGCTGCTGGGCTGGTACTGGTGGTGCTTTTTGCTGTTCAGCTGGTACTGCTGAGGCTGGGAGCGCTGAACCTGGATGGGGTCGGATTTGAGGCTGGTTTCTGCTTCCTGGGATGTTTCCTCAAAACCTGCAGGAATACTTGACCTTCGTGCAAATGAGGGAACCTGGAAGAAGTGATAGGACATCATGTTTCACTTTTCAGCCAGTCACATAAGAAATGCATCAGTTTACCCCAAAATTTAGAATTTTATCAATTCCTTAAGCTGTGAAAAGATATATGTATATTTTTTAAACTTCCATATAAATATTAGACCATCCTGTGTTTTCTTCAATTTCTAGTTCATTTTAATGCCTGGTACAACTAAAGGTACATTTGTTTAGACAAATAACAAAAATAGCTCATAAGCATTTAATTTAAGAGCTGATATCTAGCCTTTTTCCATGGTTCTCTTGATAATTACCAAAATCACATAAGTTCTTACATCAATAGCAATGGCATTGTACTGACAAAAATGGTGCTTTTAGACATTCCATGTTTTCTTTTCTGTGTTTTAGTCACATGATGCACACAGGCGTTAGTACTTGATTGCATGACCATTGTTTTTGATGATTTTGATGTCTAATCATTTTTTCCGTGACTGTAACTGCATGCTAAAAAAATATCAAATTAATGAGTTCAAAAGCCATCAAACACGTAACAAAATAAAACATCCAATCAGTGCTCAGCATATGACGTCCCTCCCACCACATCTCCCCCTCCCCCTCCTGTACAGGCTGACCCTGCGGCCGTCAGAGGGGCACTGCAGCGGAACGCTTGAGACGCTTTGGCTGTGACCTTAGGTCAGAGAAGTGCCACCAGACGTGTCACGCTTTATCCCTGATTGCTGGCCACGCGTGACTCTGGCAGAGTGGCATGCCTCTTAAGGACTGACACTGCATAGCAATCAGCCCTGAGTATCTCCAAATATATAATCACATTTGGCTCAGAAACCTTTCCTGTAAAAGCCTTAGCTACGGCAGAGTGCTAATTTCAGCTGTCTATTTTAGTCTTTACACGCAGAGAAATAAAAGAAAACTGGATCTTGGAACAGATTTAATGAGTGCAAAAACAACATAGACAAAAATATTACAAAAAAATTTGACTGTCTTTAAAAAAATAAGGAGGCCTCTATTGCATGTCTATTCACCATAAAGAATGCATGATCTTCAGATTAAAAACTGCGTACTCATGCAATGGTTACATGACCTGAGGCAGCAAATCCGGTTTTGTGATAAGTAAAGAGCAGCCCTTCCCTTTACATTGCTCTATTTTAATCTATCTGACATCTACAAACCACCACAGCTATGATGACAGCAGTCTTAAAACTCATACTACCAACCTTTCTTCAAATGAAACAGTCAAACTTGAAAAAGGAAACACTTTTACAGAGATTGTTATGATAGTGATAGTTGGTCAGCAATGGCAGTTACCTGGAGCAGAATGTGTTTTGGTTTGGGCCCTCGTTTTCGATATCCCATCAGCTGCTCCTGCCTTTCTCTGTGAAAACAAAAGACAATTACTTTTTCTTGCACAACATTCTTCTATTGTGCACACAACTCGTTGGTAGATGGAGTTTCAGATTACTACATTAAAAAAACATAATTAGAATTACACAGGAAATTACAGGGTTGACATTTGGAGTATTCCTTCATTTTCTTCCACCTATTCAAGGTCAAAAGTGGAATTTTGATTTGGAGGACTAATGAATGCCCACATGTGACCCACTGCAAAGTATTATGGGCCTTATTTGCATAGCTCTCCATGGTAATCGGCCCATTCTATATTCTCATTATCCTGGAGAAATTCAATTAAGGCTACAGCCGGGAGAATCTCTCCTTGTCTTTCAAATATCCTCCCTCCTGCAGCATACCCTTCCTCTTCTTACATTCACTCTCTAATTAGGGTCATGAGGTAGGGATAAAATGGGATAAACACAATGTTGTCGAGTATTTCTGAGATCTATGCTGCTGTTGTAAACACAGCACAGTGAACACCCACACACTCCATATTGATTAGAATCCAAATGATAACAAACATCTCTTGGAGCCATTTTTACTGTGGGAGGAAAAGTGTTATTTTGATTGGGCCGTCTAGACCCAACACTAGCGTCTCTGTGAAATATTGCTCCCTGATGTAAACCTTGACTCATCATTGGCTCATAAAAAACATGAGGTGGGTGAAGGCCGACAGCACGCAGACTCCACCAGGCATGCGTAAGCCCAGCCTATTGTTGGCCTTTTGCTACAGATGTTCAAACGACCAGAGCTGCCAGAAAATGGACACAAAAAACTGTCTACATTTTAATGCTATAATGTGTGTGATTTCAAACAGCGTCCAACGGGGTGACCCCTATTCACAGAAGATTTGGCAATTACAGCCTCCCCTCTCTGATCCCCTCCCCCATCCTCTGGGAGCAAAGAGGAATCCACACACACAGTGCAGAGGCAGCACTCCATGACCATCAGCACAGAGGCAGACACATAGGCAGGCAGGCAGGCAGGCTGCAGGGGAATATGAGAGCGGTGCACTGGAAATGCTGGAGAGCACTGCGTGTCAATTAGCCTTTTCAGAAATGTGAATTCCTTTCCACAGCCATCATGTCTTACTAAGTCCCATGAGTAGCCTGATGGCCCACAGAGAGGGTGTATCTCCCAAACCTCATGGGTCCAGAAACCCATACATAATGTTGCACTGCACACGCCACAGGGCTAAATGATATTTATATTCATTTGTACCGCAACCTCTAACTGAGATTCATGCAAGATGCAACCAAGGTGGGAAATTCTCACAATTTTCACAGCATCACATCACAGGAACGGTCTCCTGATGTAGAAAAAATAAAAACAAAACAAAAACATTACTGGTAGTTTTGTCCTGGAAAGACTGGATCAGACCTGTAACTGGTCACATTACAGTGAAGACAATCCCATCAGGCTCTAGATAGGCCTCCTCACTTAATCATGACAGAGGCAGATCCCATCATAATATTGAGATGATCAATAAATGTAGTCAGGTCCATGTGGATCCATGTTGGGTCCTGATGCCCCTTTTTTTGGCAATTAAAGACAGCTAGTTGTATTTCTATACAAACTGGGTCATCTGCTGCAAGTGGTGAGTGGACCCTTTCATTCCAGATGCACAACCATTAAAAGATAATAACTCAGTACAAATCAAATCAAACTACATCCACGCATAATCGCCCGTGTCCGATATTTCCACCATAATTCAGGAATTCTCGCTTCCACATCCCCAGCCTTTTCCCCAGGAGACAGATCTGGAGAGAGGAGGGGGGATGGTGGGTGGTGGGGGATCAGCGACTGAGTTACTGGAGCGCCCCTCCTCCCATGCCCATATAAGGTCATGGTTGAACTGGAGGTTGCGCGGCCTCGTCCGAAGTCCACATCTCTCACCTGTGTTGAAACGCGACCAGGAGACGCGGGTCAAGGATGTTTTCCTCCGGTTCCCATGTGTTGTATCTGCAGAGAAGGAACACACACAACTGTCACACAGCAATCGCGGGCAAACTTCCCTTTTCTGACAGACATGCAGGCCTCAACCACACTGTCACACACACATACATATTCCCACATTAATCTGCGTAAAAGTGGACAGGTGACGCACAACATCCAAAATCGGTGGCACGATTTTTTCAGTTTTCAACCCTAGAGTCCCGCCAGACCTCATTTTAAAACACAACAAACGTCAGTATGTGTTAGTCATCTTCCCGCTACGGCGCACCATGAGGACATCCAAGTGCAGAGCGAAATGTCAAACAAAAACTCTCTGTATGTGCTTCCAAACGACCCTCCAGCACCAACATACAGTCGGCCATTTTAGCACCACTGTCTCGTAAATTCGCTGGCAGAGCAGAAATAATTAAAACGGGATTACATGGCTGTGCCTACCCCCTTCCCTCGCATAAATTAGTGAAGGCATCCGCGGATACACTGAAACACATACCAACCGCGCTCTCCAAGCCTCATACACACATATACACACACCACACACTCACAAACAACCACACTGAGCGCGCACGCCCTTGGTGATTGCAATTTGATTTGGCAATTTTGCAGGGGGAAAAAATGCAAAAATGCCGCAAACGTAGAGATATTAACGGAATGCTGCAGTTGGACTTACTTAGGAGACCATCCTCGCCACTTGACCAGGTACTCTGTTTTGCCCTGTGATGGTGGAGAAGGAGAAAAAAAATTATGATGATGAGGCTCATATTAAGCGCAATATCTCTCCGTCCATCCAACGGGCGCTTTTGCACATTTCGCTCCGTGCATGTTACCTTGCGGATGCGCTTCTTTTCGATGCCCTCTACCGCAAAGACGTGCTCTCCGGCGGCAGGGAGCTCCATTCTCGCCTGAAACCGATCGCAGGGGACGGGGAGTAGGTGAAATGTTGGCTACGCACCGTCGATCTGCCTTCCTCTCGGTGCGTGCTGTGCGCGCTTGGTAGTTTTCCAGTTGTATCCAAATCCAACTGTATTCCCCTCCACCTCTCCTCGCTCTCGCTCTCCCTCCTTTTTGCACACTCCACAGTCCTGGCAATGAGCATAGAGATATTCACAGTAGTGCGGCTGCGAGCAGCTCTTTTCGTGCAATAGCTTCAGCCTGGTGCATGACGTCAGGACGGAGAGGGGGAGGTGGAGACCTTGCACTGAGGCTGGGGTTTATCCCGTACGTTCTAGACTGCAGGAGGGATATCTGGAAACTCAAATCAATCACTATGATATAGTAAAAGTATATGTATACATTCATGAAATTAACCTTCATGCTTAAATTGTTTATTTATTTATTTATTTATGAACAATAGGGTTAGTGGGATTCCCTTTCATGTGTATAAAAAAACACTTTGAGGGGTTGAGTTGGTAATTAAAAGTATCTATTAACCAAAAATTACTCAAATACATAAATTAACCTCTAAACTCTACACTAAGTGCTTTGTGCATTGCAAAGCCACACAAGGGAAATTAAATTCCCAATTCAGTCAGGGTTCAGCTTATTCCAAATGCTCTCATCACATCAGTCAAACGTATCAAAAGTCTTGTCCAACAACACAAAAACAGAGTTTATTTTGGTGTTGGGGTTGAAAACATGGCATGAATAAGCCTTCTGTTTTTCACTTAAACTGAAGCAGAAACACAGATGAACTAGAAGTTCCCTTTTTATTTCCGATCCCCTTAAAGCAGCACAGTTATTTCTGCGCAGAAGGAGCCTTGAAGCTCAACCTGCTAACACTGCTTGGCAAATATAGGTCACACACACGCACACACAGGTCGTCAAACCAGTGCCATGTCCTCTGGGTTTAACTGCCATTAATTTGACACACAGCAGAGGGTTGGTGTGCAGCCTTCAGCCTACCTGTGGCAACTTTCTAATGGTAAACTCATTCGTTGCCAGACCCGTCGGCTTTCCCCCCCCAAATTAGAGTCGGTCACAGCCTCTTATTGGTTGCAATATTGGCTTTGACACGTCTAGCGCTACAATGACAATTTAAATCCAGCTACACGGAAGATATTGCCACAGAACATGTAGCCTGTGTTGTAAATGTCATCCGCATTAAGTCATCTAATTTATGGGGACTTGATTAGAAACATAAGAGAAAACGTGCGTCCGTGCGTAAAAATCATGTTACCGAGCGTAAAACGTGATCTCTAAACCCAAAATGCACCAGTATGTTTATATAAGCTGAGCTGGTGATCCATAAAAAGACGTTGACAAGCTATAGGCGATGCTTTTCGTGCTCCAAAAATAATTCAGCAGCACAAGGGTTAAAATGAAGCCTCTAAGCAGAGCGGCAGCGGCCAGCCTATTAAACACAGGCACGATATATCTCAGCCCTGCCATATAAGGTAATGGAGAGAAAGCGCCGAAATAACGCATATTATACACATTCATTCCCGAGTTTGAGTTTTGAAATGGGTGTTTGAGGGGGTTAAGACTCGAAAATATGAAAATACACTCGATAAAAACCACGTATTTTCGCCTTATTTCTGTTTTTTTCCTGTGCCCTTCAGCCGCGGCCAGGGAGCGCATACGCCCTGCTTCCCTAGCAACAGCATGAAAGGAGAGAGAGACAGAGAGTAAGACAGAAAGAGAGAGACAGAGAGAGAATTTAAGTTTGTGACAGACAAACAAGCTGACGATAAAATGGCACCAAAGAACTGTCGTTTCCTCCAACACGTTTCAGCCTTTCGGTGGATATTCTGTCATCGAAATGCATATTCACAAGTGTAGACTGATTGCATTACAGAGCACATTTTTGGCATTGAAGTGTTCACTGTCAGCTCTGTTTACGCACCAGGTACCCAAAATACAAATTATGTGTCATTTTGTGTTCGTACCGACGGGAACGACGCCTATAAAGTCTGCGTCAAGACAGAGACGATCATTTAGAAAACCTTCTGACTCAGCTTGTCGGCATGGTCTGATCACAGATTCACACAAGCTGCTTTTATTGGTGCAAAATCACAAGTCTTTATCTGTGTTTGCTTCAATCATCAGAGGCTTTTAAAGTGAAACAGCGCCAACAATGCAAAGACTGACAGATTTTCATTCATTTACATCACCCAGATTGCGCATCAAGTATGAACATTTGAGGAATTAGACAGCATTCGTCCAGTTTTTCTTGTCATTTTAAATTTGTTTTCTGGGGATCTGTATGTGCTGCCCTTTCTAACCAACAGATCCATTTTGCCCGAAGCACCTCTCTGATCACCTGAGGAAGAGTTATTGCATCCAGATAAAATGTGAGCACTGAGCATTTAATGTATATCTGTCCCTCAATCTCTCCTTCTTTACAAATGAGTGCATCTGCGCTGTTGTCGCTCCCCGGTTTGTGCGCCCTCTGAGGAATGCGCTCAGGTAAGATCATGTACACTTGCACTTGTTCACCTGTGACATTTTACATTCAAGCAGCAGATAAAATCTGCTGTCTGGAAATCGACCAGATTTTGCACAGAGGTTCGATTTCCTAAAGCTGAAAGAAAACTCTCTAGAAATTCATTTAGTTGAATAAAAATGCGGGGATGGCGCAAATCAGCCCGTGATGAGCAGGTAAATTGGTTTTCAAATCGTTGAAAGACCCGCTGAGTTTTCAAGAGGACGGTGGTAAAAAAGAAGAATGTCTGTTCACAAATTACTTCTCATTTCTTTTCAGTGAAAGCTTTCACTGTTGCTCTGAAAATGACCCTAAATTACGCAGAAGCCATGCAAAGAAAGGGTACTTTACACATTCCATGTCACCTTTAAAAAAAAAAAAAAAAAAAAAAGGAGCCGACATTTTTTGGAATTTGCATTTGCAGGTTTGTTCAATGAGTGCTTTCACCAAAACATGTCTACATTTATTTTGTCCTTGCAGCGGCCCGCCAAGGTCACATGAGCTGTTATCTAAAACATGAGGATAAAGTCAGGGTCAGCAGTTTGTGTTTTATCTCCTGTTTGAAAAGACTATTCTCAAACAACTCATGGCGTCATTTTTCTGCAGCGCGTCTGGTTTGTGGGAGAGAAATATATTTAAGATATGTAAAGCAGGAAACAAAGTTGTTGTCTTATTTAAAACAAATGAACAGGAAGCTCTTTCTGAAGTCAAAGAACATTACATGTGAGTGTGATTTCTGCAGAAAAAAAACATTTTAAGTCAAAGAGTTGAGAAAGGTTGTAGTCTGTGCAAGTCTGAATGCTTGTAGACTTTATTAATGGGTGTGTAAATGAATGTGTGGCCCCTGTTGTTGTTGTTGTTGTTGTGTGTAGCATGGAGAAAACTGTGTGTAGGAGGAGGGCCAGGGTCAGGTTAAGTCATGATCTCTGATCCAGTCCCAGCAGGAACCACACAGAGCTCTGCCTTGTGACCTTTTCTGTTGCAACACCAATTTCTTCCTTCATTTTCCTTCTTGCTGTCTGTCTCTTCCCCTACAATTTCTCTTTTTCAGTCATTCCAAGCACATGCACACAGCTGGCTCAATCAAGCAGTCCACAAAATGGTGGCTCATGGGAAGCCAGAAGGCCTCCCCTCCTTGGCACCCGTCGAGCATGGTGCCAGAAGTGCCAACTGAGGGAATGGAGAGATGAGGAGGAAGGCGGAGGAGGAGGAAGAAGAAGAGGAGGGGGTAAGTGGGAAAGTGTGATTGATGTAGTGAACAAGGAAAGGAAAGATTGGAGGTATGAGAGAAAGCAGAGCACAAAAAAGGTGAAAGATGGTGGTGAGAGGAAGAGGAAAAAGGGGGGGTGTAGATGGAGACGGGAGAGAGTAAGACAGAAAAGAAAAGAAAAGAAAAGAAAAGAAAAGAAAAGAAAAGAAAAGAAAAGAAAAAAGAAAAGAAAGAAGGGTAAAGGAAAAAGGCCTTTGCATGAGCCAGCCAAGCATCTGATTCATCCTTCTACGGCAATGTGGAAGAAAAGAGTTGATTGGTTTAAG
>JAPTGZ010000027.1:26393783-26408356 GCA_029814645.1 Fowleria isostigma | reverse complement strand
TTGAGATTGAATTGGTCTGTACATGGAACCTGAACTGTGTAATTTTTGGATTTCATAAATTCCTCCTGCGGGCCGCATTTGGCCCCCGGGCCACATGTTTGAGACCCCTGCTCTAAATATATGAAGTTGTGTAAAATTTTAATTATTCATAAAGATATTATAGTAACACTGTTGACATAAGAATGTAATAAATAAACACTTGTCTCACCATTACTTTATTTTGAATATAGTTTTTTTTTTTTCACACATATTTTGGTTCTTTAATGTAAATACTTTTGAATGAGTTTATTATAATCTCTATAGGTGTATTTGTTCATTGTCCTGGTTTGAAGTTTATAGACAGGGCAAGGTATTGAAATTTCATTATGTTGAGTTGTTGATGAGAAATGAAGGTGGGATTAAATACATTTTTCTTCTCCCTCCTTTTTGAGTATATTATTGAACTTGTGTGTATTCTGTTGAATGTCTTTGCATTATCAGATACTGTTATATGTAGGTCATTTGTGTTCCTTACTCATTTGCTCCAAATAAATGAAAATAAATAAATCAAAAATACATAACTCAGAAAGAGGAGAAAGAACATATGTCGGAGTCTGTCCAGTGTTTTCTTCAAGAGGAAATAACATCACGTGGAGCAGGTCATGTGATTTGGAATTAACACACATCCTTGAGAGGTGTTTTTGTAATGGGTAACTTAGTTGAAAGTGATACCATTTGTTATTTTTCATATGAAATTTGATATATTGGCAAAAAATAAATAACTGTCATGATTATCTCAAGCTAATAAAAAAAACCATAAAGTAATTTTTAAATAAGCTAATTTTATTATTGTTTAGCTAATTAGAAGGTGGTAGCTGTAATTAAATTTGGATGTGATTTAGTTGACATGTTAGTATACCTAGTCATTTATTTATTTATTAATAAGTGATTGTTTCCATAATTAAATAATTAGGGAGTTTTTAAAAAGCATGATCATAATAAACTTAAAACATTATTTCATTTTATTTTATTTTTTAACTTTTAATAAAGATATATTCAAGATATATCCTTTGGACTTCAAAAGTCCCTTATTTATATATTTTTGACCCATTTGTTAATGTAAGGTTTGCTGGAAATCCAGTAGTTTCAGGAAGCTTGAACTTGTACCTACAGTTTCTGGTACAACTAGTCACACCTACAGCAGCAATGAAGTATAAAAAAAATAAAGGTGGATTATTGTTTAGCAGGTTTAAGCATAACTTCCTCCTCTCAACCGGGAAATACTTTAAAAGAACAATCAATCATCTTACTCATATTTCTTCATGTCGTATTTTCCTTTGACAGATTGCACAGGTTTCTCAAAGAAATAAGACATAAAACTATGTGACACTGTGATACTGTTTGAGATAACAGTGAAGATAAAGACATCTAGTAAATTGGTTTGATTTCTGGATTATGTTTATATTGAGTTGAGCGTCTAGAATGGCACCATGTGAATTCTGTTGCTAAGTGAATTTCTACTTGACATGAAAACGAATGTAACATGTAGGTGTTAGTTGATGCATTTCTCATAATTCACCTCCTCGGTTTATAAGGATTTTCAAAATGGATACAACTGTCACATTTAGTCTAATTAAAAGCCTTAAAATTGGTATAAGATGAGTTAAAAACATATTTATATAATTTTTGTCTTTATAATTAATGCTTGTATATAAAGTTTATTGTATTTGTGGATCAGAATAGAAATGGACTTCATGTAGAAATACAAAGGATCCAAGATGATGTTAATTCTGCACATGACCAAAAGGTCCAAAACAGTGCATGATGTTTATTGTTAGTGTTGTATTTGATTTTTTTATGTGGTTACTTGGGTACTGTGAGGTATTTCAGACACTTTATAGGACTTTTATTGAATGAAGCTGCTGCTATTGTTGCATGTTGGAACCTGTCTATTTCCTGGCATAAGCCTAAGACACTTTAAAAAATGAAAGATGCAAGTGTGTCTTTGAAAACTATTAGAAAAAAAATACAGAATACAAAGTGCCTTTCAACCTTGTCTAGAAAGAGAAAAATAAATGTTGAAAAAAATACAAAGACGAGTGTAGTTCCATACATATATACATAGTTCCATTGTGTTTCATCAGTATTTTTTCTCTTTGTTGGGTACATTTGTGTTTTGTATGTTGAGTTAAAAGTTAGTCTGGTGTACTAATGCATGTTTTCTGGTGTAACTGCAATCATACAAATTTAAGTAGTGAAACTGGAGGTGGGAGTAAATAAGTCCTACTTCTTCTCACTCCATTTCAGGCTACTGTCTTGGCCAGGACACTCTTGGAAAAGAGATTTTTCTTCCTGGTTAAATTATGATAAACAGTAGGGGTGTGTATTAAGGCAAGAAATAATATTAATAATGGATTAGATTTATGTAGCACTTTTCCATCTCTATTAAGGCATACTCAAAGTGCATGATTTTGAGATTTTAGGTTAGTTTATTCCTTCAATCTGTATTATTTCAAGCTGTTATAAAGAAAAAGTTGAAAATATACATTAAGATGTTTATTTTATTACAGTTTGTTTTCTTGCAGTGATAGGTTTCTCCCTAGTTTACCAAAAAGTTAGCATTCCAACGCGACATGCCGAGTTTCGTCTTTTTACTGAAGTCTGTCATGACTGGTATCACCTATGTACACCAAACTGTACACTTATACACTTAACAGTATTCTGAAGAGATTTACAGAGGGATTTGTTAATAAATCATTCTTGGCCTGATTTATTTATGACATTTTAATCACAAAAATCTGGCAAAAATCTACTTTTTTTTTAAGGCTATGGACAGTATATTTGATTTCCTAGGTAATGAAAGCAGATATCCTGAAACCCCTCTGTAATTCTTTTTACATCTTGCATGTAAACTAAATGAAAAAATAATTTTGCACCTGGCTTAATCATGTGGTCAGATCCATCTACCAAAAATATATGCAAAATCATGTATATTTAATGAGATGATTAATTTGCATAATTAAACACAAATTTCAAAAACGTAATTTTTTCATACGTGTGTAAATAATCAACTGTGGAAGTTTATGGTGATATCTGTTATTTTACAATTCAACCCCATCCACCTGGAGTGTCTCACCTTAATAGTGAATTATTGTACATATTTATGTATATTTGTGCACACATGATATGTACATATGTAGATATTATGCTATTTCTGTTATTGTGAATTGAAATGACACTGCACATAGAGTGCACAAGCTAGAAATAAACTAATCAATCAAATACAGGGATTCAAGAAAATCACTTTAGTAAAATATCTGTAACAAAGTATGGAGGGACACCACTCATGTACTTAATTATTTTATTACTGGTAATAAAAAAATCCATCTTTTATAACCAGCATACCTCTTTAATAATTTACCATGAATGCTTAATGCCATGAATGTTTTTTTGGTTTGCTATGGATCATTCGCTGTTACTGTGATGGTGAGGATGTGACCGTGTTAGTACAGATTTACCTGACGGTAGTGTGACTGTAGTTGAATTACACCATTTCCGGTTTAATTTACAATTTGGTGTTGAGTAAGACACCTCCAGATTTTTCACCAAAGTATGAGTGCATTTTTATTAATACCAAGAGTAAGAATAGACTCTTTACTTTGTGATGTGTACAGTAATACATCCAGTAGTAATGGAGTTGAACAGCGACGTTGTACATTCAGTGATGACTGATCTCATCCCTTCAAATTGGGATGGTCATTCATTACGCTTGTGATTTGCAGTGTCTGTGAAGACAATGTGATTTAATTTCATTCACTGAAATTATATTCATGAGTTCATCCAGACACACACACACACAGATGCACACACACAAAGGTACTTTCCCACTAGGCATTTCTGATTTAGCTCACTCTCATGCGGCCACCCAATCTCCCAAACTCTGTAGGCTTTTTGAGCGAGCAGCTGCACATGATAACTAATAGGAAAAGGAGCCGTTATGAATGTCATTTGCAGGGACTGCTCGCTGAGTGAGAGAGTGAGAGACCGCAAGAGAGAAGGAGAGGCAGTGGGAGAGCGAAAGAGAGGGAGGAGGAGGAGGCCTGATGGAGGGTCTTAAATGTTACATTTCAGCAGTAATTTCAAGATGTTTTCACCCCCAGGAGTGTCACTCATGCTCTCAGGGGAAGTCTCCAAGTGGTGGTAACATCTGGGATTTGCAAATCATAGAAGCAACGTGCAGACTGTGTATCCCATCCCTGAACAGGAGTCAAACACTTCCAAAATGGTCCAATAAGATAGTCTCCTCTTTATATTTCCTGTTTTTTTTTTTTTGTTTTGTTTTTTTTTGTTTTTTTCTGTGAAGATCCCAACACAGTTTTTCTTTCTTGTTTTCTGTTCCAGGTTTCCTCCTGATGACTGCTATAATTTAAGGGACTGGTCAGGGGAGGCCGTCTACGCCTGTTCTCCAACTCATTACCAGATGTTTAGAGGTCACTCCAGTTTATACACACACCCACGCACACACACACACACACACACACACACACACACGCACACACACTGAATAGTTTCATACTGTTGTTGAGTGAGAAAAGAAGCAAACAGCAGATACATTCATGTGGACTGAATCTTAGTGTTGATAGTGCCTTGTTGACATTTCATTCATTTTCAGGTGGAGAGAATGCTGGATTAAAAAAAAAAAAAAGTACACTGTGCTGACAATTTTTCACATCTCTGTCTAAACACGGTTCAACACAGAAGACAAAAAAATTCAAGTAAAACAGAAACCCATCAATTTCTCTGTCAGGACAAAACCATGATTTAAGCTTTGTGGCAGACGACGCTGCCACATTTAAATGAGTTTCAGACAGGAAACTCATTTAGATCTCCTGATGGTAATGTGTAAATGCTAAATCTCCTATTGCTCAACAGGTAACATGAACATCAGTCTCTGACTTTATCAAGAGGAAACATGCGGCTTGCTTCCTCTCGCCAGTTGGGAAACACATTTAGAAACAGAAACAAATCAGATTGTTTTGTTGTACGACCTGTTGAGGAAATATGCAGAGCCCTATCATGATGTGAGTATTTGTTATCTAAACACATTCAGACCTGCTCTTCAAAACACATGTTGTGCCCTCTATATGTAAAGAATCGCTTCATGCAAAGATATTATATTGCTAAATATTGGTAACTGCTGATAAGTCATGTTGAAAAACTGAATTTAAACAAACTTAACAGCATCAGTTATTCATTTAAAATCTTATTTTGTAGGTCAACCCTTCTTTGTCATCACTAAGGGTTTAGATTTCATGTTAAAAATACCTGCTCTGCTTTGAAATATGCACTTATAATATGATATTCACACAAATATTCAATTGTGAGCACTTCACGTTCAAGTCCTGTGAGTGGATCTCCAGTTTAATCCCACCCTTGGTTTGAGTCTGTGCAAATTCAGACGGGTTGGTTGCCTCAGACCCTGATGCAACCCCTGCCCATAAAGCCTGTTGGAAGTATGCCAGGCCAGCAACAGACTCAAACCTGAGGTTGCTCCAGACCAACACAGTGGCTGGTGATTGTCTCTTCTGCTCCAAAAAGAAAAGCAGCCTCTTGAATTGAGGCCTAAATGGAGAAAACGCAGATTTGTGCGATTCTGAACGCCGCCAACATTCTGATAAGGCAGTGTTCCACGCTGCACCACATAAAAGAATCGAATAACAAAAACGGATAGTCAGATAGTGACTGAAAACTAGTGGGAGGGTCTGTGGAGAGGGGCGGCAAACAGTTCAGGAATCCAGCACATGGATCCAAACCCTGCTGTAGTAACGGAATAAAAAAAACAAATCTAGTGTCCAATAACCTCCGCCTCAGGACTGTTTCCGGAAGGTGAAAATGTCCCGGGTTTTGGAGCCTTTCTTGCCCACTGGTGGAGGCGTCGGGGTGGGGTTTGGCGAGGGCAAGGGTGTGGATGATGGGGAGGGTGAGGAGGGCTGTGGGGTGGAGGTGCCTCCATAGGGGCAGCTCTGTGAGTCTGGGTGTTCTCCAGAACATTCCACAGTGGGGATGTAGCGGCTGTCCCACATCCCTGGGCCACACAGTTTACAGAGGTCGTGTAGGCTGCATGGGATCCTGGGTAGGAGGCGGAACTGGTACAGAAGGCTGCGAGCCTGGAAAAGGAGGACAAGTGGCCAAGGTTATTAAAGTTAAAAAAAGATAATTATTCACTTTAAACTTAAAACTAGAACAAGAATTTTCAAAAACAGCAAAACTACATAAAATTGTGCAATAAACTGTGCAGTCAATACTCATATGTATAATCTGTACACAGGTCTATATAGAATCCTGTGTGTAGATACAGTGCAGAAAAATTTATTAGACCATCAAAAGTCATCAGAAACAATGGTTATGTAATCAAGTACTAACTCCTGTGTGTATCATGTGACTAAAACAGACAGAAAAAAAAAAAATGGAATGAATAAAAGCACTGTTTTTGTCAGTACAATACTATGATTATTTTTTAGATATTGATGTAAGAACTTATGTGATTTTGGTTATTATCAAGAAAAGCATGGAAAATGGATAGATATCAACTCTTCAATTAAACTCTTATGAGCTATTTTTGATATCATTACAAGTGTCCAAACAAATGTACCTTTATTTGTAACGGGCATTAAAATGAAAAAAAAAATTAAAGAAAACATGGGGGGGGTCTAATAAAAACTGCCATGACTATATGTGTATAGGTGTACGTATGAGCATCTCCCCTACCCAGCCTGTGGCATGATCAGCATGTGCACAGCTGGAAATAGTATTTATAGCTTTTTTTGGATTTGACTTTATTTTTAATGTTGCTCTTGTGGGCTTTGCTGCTCTAAATCTGGAATTTCCACTTGTGGGACTAATAAAGGAATATATCATCTTATCTTCAAATTAAAATGGGAAAATGCACTAAATGAAATTACAAAAAGAACTACACATAAGGCCAGTTTTGTTTTCCCTCAATGGTTCTAGTGCAAGAATCAAATGGCATTGAACAACATGAGGCCATTGGATATTAATGCATTTTTTTATCCTACATTTTTTAGTGTCAGTGAGTCAAGGTTTTCCTCATAATTCCTAAAAAACTTGTACTAAAACTAAAACTAATTAAATATTTGAAATAAAAATGAAAGTAACTACGCATTTGTAAAATAAAAAGGTGAAATTAAAAACCAGTGAAGGACTCTATTAAAAAATTACAATAAGAAAGAGGGGGAAAAAAGGCAATGAATATAAAGAGATAAAGGAGTAGCAAAGAATGACATTTAAAAAATAAATATAGTTTAAGAAGTAAGAGATAATTGCAGTTATGAAAAACAGTGAATACTCAGATACATCAATAGCCTGGAATCTAAGTGAAAAGATAACAAAACACAGTCAAGGTCAGCATTGCATTCTTTTACCTAAAGGTACAAACCCTGCTCTTGAATCACTGATGCAAAATCTCTGGAGTTACACCGGCTGCATGCTAACATAAACCCACTGCCTGTGGTTGCAGGAGCGCTTAACACAGAATCCATAAACATGAGGATGCAGACACACACACACACAGTGCAGCGGCAGCGATGCAGATCATAAATCCTCTGCATGGCATGGAGGCATCCTGTCCAGCACCTCAAGGCCTCCGTGGGCAGGTTCCACTATATCAGAGGTGCTTTGATGCACTATGTAGAAGTGGATCTCACAGATCCTGTATTCATAAGGTAATGGAGACTAACAGAGCATGAAGGAAAAAAACCCAAAAAGCCCAAGGCTGTGTACTGTTTGTGTTACCTTGCGGAGAACCAGTTCTCCGTTCATGTGCATGGAGAGATTACTGAAGTGAAGTAACATTTGGTCTGTGGCGAGCTGCTGTTCCGTCACATCCTCGCCATAGAGAACGATGATGGCCACACACAGGAACAGGTGGAAGTAGTCTGTCTACAAAGACAAAGGAAGGTGTTTACGAAGACGCTTCTAATGCCTAAAATAAAATTATTTATTTCATTCCATTTATGTATTTATTTAGTACAGGACAGTGTGTATTGGCATTAGTTACAAGGAACAAGATGCATGCACCAGATTTACCAGAGGAGCTAATTTCCATCTGTTGTCCTGGACAAACAACCAACGTAATAAAACATCTCATAGATTACAGAGTTCTAATACATAAGAAAAAAAAAAAATAGCACATGATTATTATCAGGCTGAACAGTTACAGCTAAATTCAAAAAAGGGCCTTACATTCTAAAGTACAAAAACATTTTCCAAGGACGAGAATAAAATATGAAAAAGATGAGAGAAGAGGTGAGAGAGAGGAAAAAAAAAAGAGTAGATACATAATCATATATCCGCGAATCAGGTATACAAAGAAGTGTGAGAGTAAGAACTATTGAGCTACTATCTCTAAAATTAACCACACAATATACAATCAATGTGTAGAGATAAATACATGATTTACTTTACACAGATCTGGATACAGGTCTTTGTCATAATCAATAAAATAATTTTAGTGTTGGCAGTGCTGGAAACTTAAGAGCCATTTTTTGTTGCATTATGAAAACACTTATAGTCAGAGCAGATTTTCAGGTCGGTGGGGAGCATATTCCACACTTTAACGGTCTTACAAGAGAAGGCAGTCTGCACAAAAGCAGAACTAGACTCTGTGACATTTCTTAACCCATACAGACCCAGTGCTACTTTCATGGCAGATCCAAAATAGTTTTTTCTCTATATTTACCTTTTCTTAATTCATTGAACACCATTTATCATAAGATTATCCTCTGCATTTTGTGGTGTTTCAGTGAAAATCAGGTATTTTCTAATATTTAATTCACTGATCATGCAGACATTCATAAAAGCTCAGATTAAAGTTGAGGATTATTGTATCAGAAACAGAGAAAACTGAAGAAAAAATGACTTTCAGCAAAGATATCTATAATTGAATATAAAAACAAGTATTTCCATCCACTGTCATTGATCACACTCCATGGGATTATTTGTGAACTCTAATTAATTTGAGCTTTTTGTGATCATCTACAAGATCAGTGAATTAAATACAGGAAAATACCTGATTCATACTGATAACATACAAAATACAGAGGATAATATTAGAAATAAATGGTGACAAATCACTTAAGGTTAGATATAGAGAAATTTTCATTTGGGAAATGACACAAAAGTACTGTTGGATCTTCATGGTTAATCCTCTGTTTTCATTGTTTTTTTTCCAAATGTCTACACACCTATTGCTCAATCTGACGCTCCTCTTAGATTTCTAACATCTTTTTTCCTGGTTAAAGGGTTTTTTGGGGAGTTTTTTCCTTTATCAAACCAAGGATATAATGACAAAGGGTGTTATATTATGTAAATATTTTACATCCTTTTTTTTCCTCTGTATATGATATTAGCCTAAATAAATAAAACAGAAGGGGCTTCAGTCAGTCTGTCCACATCCAGATTGTTAGGAATTAACTCAGAAGAACCCAGTGTGGCTTCTGTGGCAGTTTCCAAATTAATTTTTCTCCATATTTAACCTTTCTTAGGTGACTTATCACCATTTATTATAATATCATCGTTTGAATTTAGCATTTTTTCCAGTGAGAATCATCTATTTTCCTTTTTTTAATTCACTGATCATGTAGATGTCCATAAAAGCTCATAGTAAAGTCAAAGGTTATTTGATTA
This sequence comes from Fowleria isostigma, assembly GCA_029814645.1. NCBI lineage: Eukaryota > Metazoa > Chordata > Actinopteri > Kurtiformes > Apogonidae > Fowleria > Fowleria isostigma. The sequence continues at coordinate 26,398,672 of JAPTGZ010000027.1, read as the reverse complement.
AAACACAAAAATGACTGAAGAAAAAGTGACTTTTTCAGTCCAATCTCTCATCAACTGAACATAAACCCAGTGTGTCCATCCATTCATTGATTCAACTCCATGGGTTTTACTGGTGAATCAATGTTGTAGATGATGACGGTGTTTTCATGTTCACTACGGAGACTCATATCGTCCAAATGGGTCATATCTGCTGACCGTGAAAAGATGAATAATTCCATTTTACACCAATTATTTATATGTATTTACAGGATAAGAGGATCAACAGTTATCAAACATTTTACATCAGTAGATTCGTTTGGTTGCCAGTGGATGTTTGGGTCTTTATGGGTTAAGTCACTGGATTCAGCGGTGTCCTTGCTGCAGGGCATAATGTGAATGTTAACACAGAACAAGGAAAAACAAAGAACAGACACGTGAATTATGCAAATTATCATTAAAATTCAATACAAGAGAATTCATATTAAGAGGATATATTCGTTCAAAATGTGAATTAATGGGTAGAAGGTGATAAAGTCAAGCTAAAGAAGAATTGGGCTAAAGACTAGTGTAAAATTAATGAATAAAAGCTGCATTTTAGTTCTTTAAAATATGCAATTACAATGTGTTGAACAAAAGGCTGCACTGCGTTCCTCACAGGATCATTATTTATGTATGCAAGGTTTTCTATTTATATTTATGTATGAATTTCACAGACAAAGTGTAAAAATATACTCCGCTCATTTAATGGTAATATATTTTACGTTGGGTCAATCAAGAACACATCGTGATAACATCCATTCACTGGAGTCAAATAAACCATCACAATTTAATGACAGCGCGTGACATTCAACTCCCTAAAAAGAGGTTTTACTTTTCTGTCGACACCTCCACCACATTTCACAGGGAATCTGAACAGATGGCATGAAGCAGGACGACTGACATTTGACTCCGCTACAGCGAGGAGACGTGTTAAGCTTCTGTGTCGCGGGAGTGAACACGACAGACGCAAATCTACGAGACTCTGGCAGAGGACAGCAGCCAGGATGGGGGGAAAAAAAAGAAAAAAGAAAAACATTCACGAGCATCAAATTCTCATTGGGAATCCGGTCAGTGTTAAAAATTTGTATGTAATAAAAAACACAAGTGTACAGAACTGAGCACTAGTGTTGTTGAGGCCCAGAGTTGGACTTTATTATTAGAGAATAACTGAAGTTAAACAAACTGAAATGAGTTTAAGATGAATGTCACATGTTTTTCCTTTCTTGACGTTACTTAAAAAATAAAATAACTGAATGAAAAAAATAAATCAAAATTGCGTCAGGTCTATGCTGAAAAAAATACACTTACAAGTTATAGAACTCCACACTCTTGATGATTTTAAATACTGAATAAAATAATAATAATAATAATAATAAATAAATTATCAATCAGTATTTCTTTGGAGATGAAGAAATAAGGTGTGATTTGTGGTTTAAGATAATTATTTATGGCAAGAATGTGAGAAATATTCCAGAAATGCAAAGGTAGAAATTTTACAACAATTATACCGATTTAAAAAAAATTTCAACAATGGATAAAACCTCAACAGCATTTTGGATGGAAAGTAAACAAAATAAACCCTAAATATGAAATAAATACATTCATTGTAATGATAGTTATCCCGATATGAATTTATCTTATGATCAGTTTTGTTTTATAGTCCAGTCTCTTTTTAACATTGAAACACCTGAATTCAATGTGTCCAATACTTTTGTCCACAAAGTGTACAATGAAATCATCTTGCACACTTGTAAAATTAACAAAATTAAGAAAAATTTAAATGAATAAAGAAAAAAATATAAACTTTTTAAGATTGGTGTAAATGTGCTAACCAAAATGCAAACCATTACCATGGTTTCTGGGTCCTGCCACTTGAGATTAAAAAGATGTATTTTGGAAATATATTTCATAAATGGCAAAAAAGAGACAAATACTTAATGAACATCCTGTTGTTGCAGCTATAAAGACTCTTACTGGGAATGATTATTGCAGGAGAGTCCAACGTTCAATGAATGGACATTTACAACATGAACAAATTAACTTGTTAATCATATATTGGAACAGTTTATCTCCATGGATTCAAGGCTTGACTTTATCTTCACAGCACATTGGTTTGTCTTTATTTTCTTAAGGAAAAAAAATACTCTCTAATTGTACATAGATGCTTTTATTTTATTTTGTGTGCAACTACAAAATAGCATCTCAGAGATCTGTACCAAACATGTACAGAAATGGTGGGAGAAATACACATTATGAAAACATCTGTGCTAATTGTCAATAAAGAATAAATTATATACTCTAAAAAGTCAGATTCTATGATATATTACATTGTTCCGAATATTATTGTAGCATCAACATTGAACAAACAGTTCCAGAGGCATTTTGCAGCCTTATGGTAGGTTCTTTCTTTGGCTTTCTGGACACGTCCTGATGAAACCATCAAATATTTAGTATTGTGGTGAAACTAAATACTTCTAAATGCCCCTGTGCAGTCATATGCAAAGCTTTCTTTCCAAACTAGTGTATGCAAAGGAGTCGTTCGGACTTTGCACTGACCTGATAGTGTGCCCAGCAGGCCTCCCACATGCGCAGAGCCTCCGTGTCAGGGAACTCTCGCTTGAAGCACAGCAGTATCCAGCGGTGGCAGAAGAGCAGCTGCAGGCCGTCCTCCCCCAGCCTGGTCAGGTGCTGGTGGAAGCGCGGCTGCATGAGACGCAGCAGCTCTCGTAGGTACATCTAAAGGCGAGACGGAGAGGACACACGCATCTTATAAACACAATTTTGAACCTTTCTTCATCCAAAAAAACAAAAAAAAACAAAAAAAAAAGCTGACATTTACAGATAACGCAGAGAAACCTCCTACCAGCTGCCTCTCCATGTCTTCGTCACGGGGCGAGCTGATGAAAATGGTGTTCTCCATGAGGCCAACAAAGCACCAGAAGGTATCGCTTTCATCCTGGATCTCAGTGAGCAGGGGGGCCACCAGGTCAGACATGCCTTGGCAGTAGCCCATGTCAGGATTAAACACTGCATAGTTGAGCAGAATCCGCCTGGAGCAAGATCAGCCGTGGACATCTTAGTGCTGTTGTAACATCTCAGCAGAAAACAACACTTCTAATACAAAGGGCCAAAGGTGTAATAAATGTTTCAACTTCAGCTGGGTTTTTTTCTCAGGAAGTGTGCATTTATTGACAGCTCCTTAAATAGGCATGTTCAGGATGGTGAATCCCAGCCAAACCACACAGAAGTACGGTCCCACCCAAACACTCTGAATGATCCAACATGTGTTTCAGCATTGCTGCTAATGCCCAGAAAAACACTGCAAGCCCTGCTTTAGAGGTTGCTATGCCAACTTCTCTAGTAACCAGGGAGCTAATTAATGATCATTTCTTTTCTTTTTTTTTTTTGGGCATACAGATACAACTAAGAAAACATCCTTTGCAGTACTTAGTAGTGCAGTAATAAAAGAAGGGAAATGTATTGCTTGAGTGTAATATAAGAAGTGAAACAACTATTTCTTCCTCATTTTCAATCAAACTTCTTTAATATGCCACCTCACTGTACAATAAACTCACCTGATACCAAACCTGATCACAATCACAATAATATCTCCATTGAGCACTTTACTGTACATATTACCCGGCAATTACATTTTCACCACACATTATAGTTTTGCCGTTGATATGCTTATAATTTATTATGTACAGAGAAATTACCCTTATTTATTTATATTATATTGTGTTGTATTGTATTCTATTGTATTCTATTATTGCTTTCCTGTCATGCTGCTGTTACAATCCTATTTCCCAGTTTGGGATCAATAAAGTACTTCTATTCTATTCTATTCTATTGAAGAATCATGACCTTGTGAAATATTACACCTTGTTAATGTTATTTAAAGCGTTCAACAAGTCACTACCAAATAACATACAAAGAATTTTTCCACTTAGAAATAGTACTTAAGGCATAAGAGGTTTTGGAAATTTTACACTTCCTAAGATTCAAACTACCAGGACGAGTTTTTATGTGTTTTTATGTGTAATATATATCAGTTTTCCTAATCAGTTTACTATGTTATATTCATTATTAGGACATTGAGCAGATGTGATTTTATCATTAAGGAAGCAAAAGTAATGTGTTAGGTTGTATAAATGTGAGATAGGGGTGGGATTTAGTCAGGTTTCTTCTTCCCACTCTCTTTTGATCAGTACATATTACATTTATTTTTTCATTACTAGTGTACATGGCCATAGCTATATTGTTTTGATTATCTTTATTTATTAATGTATTTATTCTCTTATCTAGTTTCTTGTCACTTAAAATGTTCTTTTTTTTTTCCCCTTCTCCGCGAAACTAATAAATAAATGAATAAATGAATGAATGATCTTTTTGAAGAAGCACAGACTTGAGTGGTTTGATAAGGAGTTCAGATGATGTGCCAAAAAAAAAAAAGAAAAAAAAAAAGAATATCTGTTTCATATCAGTTCAGCAGATGTGAAAACTGAGAAACCAAGAGATAAGTGCGCACGAGCCACAGTGATATCACCCCTCCCCCAGATACAGCACAAGACATAATACATAGACAAATACCAGGAGCCTCGATGAGAGTCACTAAACTAATATGCTATTTAAATCCTCTTGCTCCTCGTTTAGAAAGCCATTAGCTCTGAGTATGCATCAAAAGTGCTCAGACGGCTTAGTCAGAGTCAATAAAGCATGAAACTCATTTGCAGCTCCCCCAGGGTTCAGAATATGAAATGAATAGGTACGCCTGTGCGTCGAGCTGTGGAATAAGAACGATAAGGATGGATCGGGCGAAGGTGACAGAAGGAGAGGCCAGATTGAAGAGATGTGCAAGTGTGGGAGGGAAA
>JAPTGZ010000027.1:26376221-26386317 GCA_029814645.1 Fowleria isostigma | reverse complement strand
ACATCTCATACATGTGTACACAGACACACATGGAAAGATTACGCATATACAAAAAACAAGTAGACTTATAGGGCGTACAAGTAGACTTATAGGGCGTACAACAATTATACGGATTAATAATGTAAAGCGCTTTGGGTGCCTTGAAAAGCGTTAAAAAAAATCTAATCTATTATTATTATTATTATAACATTCCTGTACTTAGTATTACGTTAAACCTTCAGCATGTGACAATGTGTGGGTGTCACTTTGCAAAAATTGCAGACTTACATATTGCAGTTCAAGTGGTTGGTCTGAGAAGGGAAACAAGACTTCTGCACCACCTCTTGGCTCTATTTACAGGCGGCGGTGGAAAGATTTACCACAGTGACGGAAAATCAGAGTCGATGGCTCATCACAGGTGTTTTTAGAGAGGTTACATAGAGGAGGAGTGGAGTACCGATTGCCATTCTGTCAGATGTGACTCCTACTTTACTCCATGGCTCATCACACAAACAACATAGCAGCTCTCATAGCAGTGAAGTTTTAGTTTTACTTTTCCACGATGATATGTAACAGTGACAGGCCAAATATACGTATATTCTTGATTTATAACTTGAGAAATTTTAACATCCAGATACTGAGAATAATGTTGAAGTGTCTGAAAGTAAAGCATAACAGGAAGAAATGAAAGAGTACCATCAATACCAATAATCAAAAAGTAAGTAGGGCAAAAAGAAAAGAAAAAGAAATCCTGTACTACTAACAGGAAAACCATCGCTAACATGTTTCCATTGCAGAAGTTGACCAATATTCGTGATGTTTTGCACCACTGATCACTTATTTACTCATGTCTTTTTTCCTCTTTTGTTATTCATTCATTTCACTTGAAGACCACCAAATCCCTTTATATAATTCACATTTGAGCCTTTTAATCCAATGAAGTGCCTACTGCTATTGTTTTTTGCTGTTTTCCTTCAGTTTTCTTGTCATATTTTGAACAGACAAACCTGACTTAATCCTTATGCCTGAGACCAATGATTTTCTTTTCAGGATTTTGATTATATTGTTCATATGGCAACTTAAAAGAAAGTCTTTCTCCTCATTTTTTTCCTCTTTAACCTGGCTTCCAGGCTCTGCAAATACAAACAAATCCTGCAGATTAAGCATGCACAGGATCAAGGTACTGTTGGTTGTCTGTTTTGTTCTTTGTTACAGTTGTTTTATTTTAAGATAAGATAGATAAGATAAACTTTACTGTTTGTCACAAGTGACAGAAATTCTTCTTTGACAGGCTGGTATGAAAAAAAACAAAACATGTAAAGACAAACATTAAAAACAAACTTGTTAAAACAACATTCAAGTAGAGATGGCCGGTATTTCCTCAAACTGGAAAAAATTAGAATGAAACTTCACATCTGAGCTGATAAATTCCCACAAGACTGGAATCGTTCGTTACAAGTTGTTTAAAAAAAAATCATTTCCCCTTTGTACCAGAGTGACCTTTATGTTCATTTTACCATTAGATCCTCTTTTCTTTTCTGTCTGATAATTTATCTTGTGTAAAACATAATTCATTATTATTCTAAATATGAAACTTTTTAAGCTGTCTTTTTGTTCATAGAAAAGGTTGGTTTAGTTGTTTTTGGGAGGTGGGGGGGGTGAGAGGGGTTCTTTGTTTATTTCTGTTGTCTTTTTTTGTACAGATGTAAAAAAAAAAAAAAAACAGAAATTGTACAACAACTCATTTTCAATTGTTTTGGCACATATAATGTTAGTATTGCTAAATTTCTGCAAAAACTCCAAATAAAAAAGTTATGAAAAAAAAAAGAAAAACATTCAAGTGCAATCATGTTACCCCCCCAAAAAAAACATTTCAACTTTTAAATATTGCTGTCACCTAGGTTACAGACTTTCTATCTTATATACAAAAGCATGTTGTAGACATCTAACCCCTAACAAAAAACTCAATAAAGTAAGTTGTAAAAAAAAAAAAAAAAAGAATGCAGAGGATACAGTTACTCACACATCTACCTCCTTCCCAAACTACAGTCAATGTAATGTGTTTTTTTCACGGTGTTGCAAAAGCTGTAAATCTGAAACCCCTAAAAGCAAACATTGTCAAACCTGCATGTCCAGCAATAACAGCAATGTTCTCTTTATGCACTTGCGTGTTTACTGAGGAAACGTCTTGGTCACAGTCTAACTGCCGCTGAGTCATTTCAGTAAGATGGTAAACCTTCAATTGAGTCAATCCCAGAGAAGTCAAATGACTCACAGGGGGACACTGGCCAAGACCAACCCTCTCATTAGTTACTGAAGGGGGTGTTGATTAAGACTGAAAGTTTACACATTGAGGTGAAGCTGACTTTCACAATGACTTTGGGGTATGTTTGTTTGGAAGCAAAATGCACGAAAATGTGAGGCCATCAGACCACTGTCACAGTAAATAATGGTAAATGTGTAATGACCAAGTCCACAGGGTTACAAAAACATCAATGTGTATAAACTATCATACCTTGCGTAGTTTATACTCCTCCTCCACTTGTCCGTTTTGGTTGAGGTGACGCAGCCAGGTGGTGACATCAAGCCGCCGATAAAGCTTTTCCTCTGGGTGGGTCTCAGCTGACGGCAGGGTGGGCCTCTGGATGGAAAACTGCATGCAGGATTTCTCATCTGAGACCTGATAGTAAGAATAAAAGATGGGAAAAAAAAAATTCATGAACAGAGGAGGGTCAAGGGAGATTAACTTCTTGGGTCAAATTAATTTAAAAAATCAACTGAGACAAAAGGAGAGGCTGAAACATCTTTTACAGCCGTTTCCTCACATAGCCAGACGCCAAACTAGACTTTGGATTGTAACCTGACCTGGTCTTTAAGCTGAGTTTCCCGGCAGCACTTCCACTGCTGGAAGACCTCAGCCAGCTTGTCCAACCCAGCGTGATGGAAGTGGAGGATCTTATATTGGCTTTCTCTGCTGGCGATCACCAGCTGGCCACTGGTACATGCCTCATCACTGTCAGAACACCAAAAAAAAAGAAAAAAAAGACATGAAAATAGCACACAGGAATTTAATTTGATCAACAATGTCACAAACAACAACAGGAAAAACAAAATAAATACAGAAATCACAGCAATTGTGCAGGAGCTGTTAGAAGACAAAAAGGCTTATACAAATACCTCCCCAAAACATAAAAAATGCACAAAAAAGAAAGAATACAAATTCAACATAATTAAAACAATAAAAATACAAAAAAATGTAAAGAAATTTTTAAAACATCTAATGATACAAGACATTATATGTTTTCATAAATGAGAGTCCTTTTCAGTTTCTTTTTAAATGTGTCATCCCTCAGTTGTCTTTTCATTATTCCATTTTATTTTGAAGACATTTTTTTGCGTTACCATTGGTATTTTTTTTTCAATGAATCATATAAAAATCACAGCGCCCCCTCATAACCTTTAGAGTCCATTCCTGACCTGAAGAAGAGCCTCAGTGACCTCATGTGACCCAGGTCCACCCTGAAAACGCCGCACAACTGCTCCAGGGCCAGCACCTTCTGCTGCTCTTCCCACCGCACCACCTGTGATTGGCCGCTGTTCTCGGAGGGGGCGTGGCTGTCAAGGCTGGAGGCGGAGCTAGCCGAATGGGTCATGGACTCTTCACACAGCTCCCTAGAGAGAAAAACAGAGGTGGACAGATTATTCCTGAGTTGAACCCATGAAGCGAGGAAGGATGGTTGGATATAAACTAGTTAAATTCGTTGCTGAATTGTGATGATGGAGGAACGGAGTCATGTGTTCTGAGAAATACAAAAGAATGAGGCGCTGGATGTTGTTTACTCCTAATGCCTGAACTTTGCAAAAACAGCATTCCTTCCATGTTCCTTATGCTCCCATTCAGATGCACATCCAAGCCTCTATGGTACATTAATAATAAGCATCATGTCGACAGTGGGTACTAGTGTTTAGCCCGGTGATAATTGTGCAGACATATAGGTTTATTCACAGCTCAGCTCTGTCCTGTTGTTTTGCGTCTCAACATGGCTCTGCCAAGAGGCTGAGAATGGGAGGAATGCATGGAGGCTTCTGAGGACACACACACACACACACACACACACATAAAGAAATCTGTACACACACAAATCACACTGTCTGCCGTCCAATTTCCCCTGTCATTCCCCCATGGCCAGCATGTTGTTCCCGGCACTGAAACTTGAGCTTAGAGTTCCTCTGCTGCAAGAGAAAGAAGACACACAAACGCACACATACATGTACACACACTGTATGTATGGACACATTCATGCGACAACACAGATACGGACCAAACTATGCATGAGGCACACACAAATATGCAACAACACCCTGCACCACAGCGAACAGACACACGTTCTTTAATTGTAAGGCACACTGGTCAGTCAGACACACACACACACACACACACACACACACACACACACACACACACACACACACACACAGTGAACAGACCATAGCTAATGACCATAATGCACTCTTAAACACGTCTCAAGACATACTAATGCTGAGAAACAGCCCAACAAAGACACGTGTTAAAGCCACTGACATTCGAGATGACGTCTGAAGGAACGAATGCGTTCCATATTGTCAAATGTAGAATTTATTTAAAACTTTTTCATCATAAATCGTTCAGTTTCACGGTTAAACATATTGCAAGGTAAAAGTAATTATTTTTCTGACTATAATTTTACAGAAAGGAGAAGTGGCTTTATTGAGAAGACTAGGGAGGCCAGGTCTAATCTATAACACCCTGAATCAATCATGTCTGGCTAATCATTTCCCTGTTAGCAGATGGGAAAATAACAAGGCTGATCAATCCAAGCTGCACTGTTTCCTCTGCTATCTAGTGATTTACTGCTCTCTGTCTCATGTATCACACCACAAACCAGACTGTGGAATACTAGGAGACTGGAAGAGAGGCGAAGAGAGCTCTGGTAAGAGAGTTAAGCAATCTGAAATATACAGGGGCTCTTTTAAAGGACTACTGTACTGACCATGTCAATACTCCAATGACTGTCAAGACCTAGGCGTTAACAAGGCCTATGAGCCCATTTACAGCAGACATTTCCTCCACTGTTCACACTCACTTAAAAATAGTTTAAAATTGTTTGTGCATGGGTTTTTCACACTAAATAAACCACAATAACAGGGAAAAACATAGCGAGAAAGCACATGATTCTTGGTACTCAGTATTGTGTTTACGAAAAAAAATGTATACATGATAAATCCAACTGCAGCTCAGCTACAAACCGTACAGAGTATGTTCTGTAAACAAGCTGTTTTGATGGAGTCAGGCTAACTGCCATATCCCACCAGGCCAGGGTGAGATCAAACTGCCCTAAGGCCCTTCATAACACCTCTTTCCACATACAGGAGGCTTTACCCGGGGGATGGTGCTGCCAGGTCACCCTGAGAACCAGGACCAAGTTCTACAGGCCTTCTGGGACTGCCAGGCCCTTCAGCTAATCCCCGGGGTGAACAGAGAGACGGGGGAGGGCTTGGAGCAAACATGGGTAGTGGTGGTGTGGGTTCTGCAAGCTCACACTGGAAAGTGGTCAGTGCAAATTGAATGAAGTACGGAGAAAAATGCATCATGAAAAAATTATGTAGAATTTATACAACTCAGCCTGATCGCTGGAAAAAATGTTGTGGAATCCACCAGTACTTGTAATCTCAATGAAAGATCTAGTCTGTCTTTGCTTTCTCTTCAGTGGTCAAAAGTAGGGCAGATAGGTCGCACAAAGCAAAGAAAGTGCAGTTCAAATGCCAACTCCCATATTTTTTATATGTTTAGGCAATAAAGTACTTTGGCTGGGGTTAGGAAAAGATTAACATGTGGTTTATATATTACTAAGGAACTCATTTTTTAAATCACATATTTGCAGCCAATTTTTTTAACAACTTTATTTATCATTTTTTCATACCAACAAGACTGACATCATTAATTTAGGCATTTCTTACAAGATTTGTAGACTCGCGCCCCACCCCCACCCCATCCAGGCGACATCCCCACAAACACATCCACATAAACCCTCACATACCACACTGGAAAACACAACACCAAAAGAAGACGACACATATACTCAAATACAAAAAACAGACACAGACAAAAAAGACTCAAACCAATCTGTGTTGATTATTATAGTCATAAGATCAACATACTGGACCGCTGGCACATAAAAAAAACGTCCAACAATCAGAAAATGGACATTAAGAAGACTAGGATGGCAGTCAAAGAGAAAAAAAACAAAAACTGCAATAATAAATAAAAACAAGTCAGGCAAAAGGCAGGCTTTTAATGCGAGTTATGAACTGTGATCAGGTTCTGTCATATTTATCCTCCAACCCATGGACTGTATTCCTAATTTTTCCAGATTCAATCCCAACATCACCTCTCTAATCCAATGAACATAGGGAGGAGGGTTCTTCGCCTTCCAGTTCATTATATCAGACGGCAGACATGCAACGATGTAAAGGTGATTGCATTTTTATGGAGATGGGGTAACTTTAACCCATCCCTAACTACACCGAATATAGCTATTAAAGGGTCAGGCTGCAGTGTTTTGCCAGATATCGCAGAGAGTGACTGAAAGACTGCAGCCTAAAATCTGACCACAAAAAATTTATATTCAGTCACGGAAAAAATAGATAACCCTTGTTTTCTTCAATTTCTTGTTCATTTTAATGCCTGGTACAACTAAAGGAACATTTGTTTGGACAAATATATTAATAACAACAAAAATAGCTCATAAAAGTTTAATTTAAGAGCTGATATCTATTTTCCATAGTTTTCTAGATAATAACCAAAATCACATAAGTTCTTACATCAATATCTATGGCATTGTACTGAAAAAACAGTGCTTCTAGACATTCCATGTTTTCTTTTCTGTCTGTTTTAGTCACATGACACACAGAGGAGTTAGTACTTGATTACATAACCATTGTTTTTGATGACTTTTGATTGTCTAATAATTTTTTTTGTGACTGTATATGGATATGACATTTGAAAACACCTTGTACTGTTACTGTGATGCTATAGCTTGGTTGTACTTGTACAGTAAAATATGGGCATGAAAGAAATTTTTGGTCCAAAAAATTTAACCCCTACAGACCCTGTGCTACTTTTGTGACAATTTCTAAATGAATTCTCTCTATTTTTAACTCTTCTTAAGTGATTTATCACAAGGTATTCTGATGTTATGCTCTGTATTGTGCATTTTCAAGTGAAAATCTGGTATTTTCCTATATTTAATGTACTGCTCATATATCATAAAAGCTCAGATTGTAGATGTACTATGTATACTGACAAAAACAGTGCTTTTAGGCAGTTAGTATTTGATTGCATAACCGTTGTTTTTCTTACTTTTGATGGTCTAATAATTTTTTTCATGATTGAATAATACTGTTTTATTCTGCTGATGAGTTTAATAAACCTGTGTGTGAAAAATACATTATCATGTATCGTCGGTTTAGACTTTCCACTTACAGTAGATTATTCACATGGCAAATCTGAGGTGTCCCGAGAGAATTAACAGAAGTGCAGGAAAAAAAGCTTTGTTACATGATAAAAGGTAATAATAAATTAAATGCTGTTTTGATTAATAAGGTAATCTTTACTTTCTCAACAACATAAAATCTTTAAGTGAACTGTTCAACACTGGAAAACAAATAGTTAGAAGTTGAGATTTCCTAAAAAAAAATGCTGGGAACAACAGATTAAATTCAATCACTGTTAAAATTGAGGACTGTAGCTTAGAGAATGCAGTACACTTTAACAGTATTTTAAATGTTAAGAAACTTAAAAAAAAAAAAAAAAAAAAAAAAGACATGACAGAGATTGCAGTGGATTTCTCTCTTACACTCTCTCTCCCACCACTCTCTTCTTTCTCTCGCCTTTCATGCGCTCTTGCTCTCCCATACTCAGTTCTTTCTCTCTGAATGATTCCAAGTGACATGTTTCCAGTTCCTGGCCCCTTAACAGTGTCAATTAAAGCAAGAGAGAGAGAAAGAGAGATTGAGTGGGTTCCAGGGTTTTGGCTGCTGCTCTGCTCTCTTCAGTCCTCTAATCCGGAGAGCTGACATTCAGCCCAGCACAACAACCCCGGGAGCACTGGGAATCAAAGGGCTTCACACAGACTTTAGGAAGGGAAAGGGGGGGGGGATATTTGAGAGGTGGGCGACACCAAATGAAACAATATTAAGAAGAAGTGAATGATCAAGAGGAAACGATGCAAAGTAAGGAGTGAAAGGTATGTGTTGTGGGTAAGAGACAGAGGGAGAGGAGAGGAAAGGGAAGGAAGGAGAAATCCAACAGAAGAGATGACACAAAGGATGGGTCTGAGTGCCAGAGAACTGGAGAGATACTAACAGCGAATGAGGCACAGAGGAGACGAGGAAGAGGACAGAGTAAAGGTTAGAAGCTGTGAAGCAGAGAGTGCTGCCAAGTCACACACTGACTGCACTTACAGCAAGCTGGGGTCTGAGAGTGGTTAAAAAGGCTTAAACACACACTGACTCTCCCCGAAAACGCACTGACACAGGCTCAAACATTCTGGGCAGCGAATCAGGATGAATAGCTGTGTGAGGAAATAACCACGGAGGGAATCATAAAGTCATGCGGCTGCGAGGTCCGAAAAGCAACACAATCACTGTCCAGATGGCTCCCTTGATTAGTGAACAATCTGGAAGCACTGAGGTTTGTAGGATTTAGGGACTGATTTTGGGCCATCTGTGACTTTATAAAACATTTAGAATGGGAGCTGCTTTAATTAAACGCACCCATCTTAAATTCAGATCCATCCCCTCTTTTTGAAGTAATCTACCTGCCTCCACTCCCTGGGGACATTCATTGTAGTGCAATAAGCCACCATGTGGCCTGAGACTGTAAACCAGACTTCTCACCATCGATTTGTTTCTTTTTGGCTCCACCTTGTGGCCAGTTACAATAACTGAAAGGGTGGTTCACTTTCTACTGTGACATGTTGCTCTAGGATTTACAGCTGTGGAAATTACTAGATGTACAGACCTCAGTGAGATTAAATATAGATGCAGACTTTACTCATAACACACATTGAAAGTTGCATATAGAAAGTAAAAGTAGGACATATATAATATGTAAAAGCCTGTGTGATTTTGTAGCAGTGCATCTCACAGTCTCATAAACACAATACTTTATATAATTTTCTAGTAAAGTTAGAGGATTTACATGTGTTCCTTAATCCTTAAATCTGATTGGAAAAACAACCCAAAATACTTTAAGCCTTCCACTGCTCTCTCAGATCAGAACATTACTAGTGACCACTTCAATGTCTTGGCAGTTTTTTCCCCATAGACAATTTTATATATACTTTTTCCCCCTTTTTTAAACCCTAATACAGTTCACTTGCATAATCTGTTGTATAACTGTGGCAACATTTCAGTGAAAGGCATGGACAAACAGAACACTATACTGAGTAAACCAACAGAATCCAGAATTTAACAGTGAATTGCCATATATATTCATGTATTATGTATATTGTGTGCACATAATATTTCCAACCATTGCCTCTATGTATATTTCTCTATGAATATTTCTTGATGTATATTTCTCTACACATATTTGTTTATGTAAAATTCTCTATGTACATTGTGTTTACAACAGATTCTCTATGTACAGTATATCTGTGTATATATAATAAAATATAATTAGTAAGTATGTACACGGAGTGCACAAGCTTGAAATAAATAAATAAAACAAAAAAATTGCTTTAGAGGTCTGTATAGTAACATACAGCATTTCACTCAACTCTTGAAGAAACAATAGAGCAACACAAGGTTCAGAGAAGCCAGAGTATTATCACTTACAAATGTGGTAAATTATAAAATCTAAACTACCAGAATATAAAGTACAGGGTTCATACACATTTTTCAAGGTCAAATTCAAGCGCTTTATTTACCTTATTCCTGGAGTCAAATATACATCTACAGGAATACATATACTCGTGATTTTTTTTTTTATCACAACGATGTACACTGTATTATGCTATAAACATAGATAATAAACATCTAAAATTATATTTCATAATAGCAAAAATTTTAGAAA
>JAPTGZ010000027.1:26342652-26353564 GCA_029814645.1 Fowleria isostigma | reverse complement strand
TAGATAGATAGATAGATAGATAGATAGATAGATAGATAGATAGATAGATAGATAGATAGATAGATAGATAGATCCATCGATGAATTTTATTATGTCAAA
The DNA here is from genome assembly GCA_029814645.1 of Fowleria isostigma. Classification (NCBI taxonomy): domain Eukaryota; kingdom Metazoa; phylum Chordata; class Actinopteri; order Kurtiformes; family Apogonidae; genus Fowleria; species Fowleria isostigma. Next base: position 26,353,465 of record JAPTGZ010000027.1, on the reverse strand, counting down.
AGTGACAGAAATTCTTTTTTGACAGGCTCTTTTACAAAAAAAACCCCATTAAAAACAGACATTAAAAACAAACATTAAAAACAGCATTCAAATGTCATTATGCTAAAAACGATGAGAGGGGCAGTTAAAAACAGCAAAGTGTTCATTTTTTGTTGTTCAGGCTGGTTATTGCAATGGGGATCTTTGATCTTGTCTTTAGCTGTGAGGAAACTGTTCCATGAACAGATATTGAAGGTGACTAGGAAATTTTATGAGGGATGTACAAACCACAGTTAAAACATGACACACGTGTTCAGTTCTAATAACTGGTGGGGGAAACTGGACGTATAAACCTGCAGGGGGAGTGGTATGTGTGGGTGTTAAGTGTTAAATGTAAGGTCAGTTATTAGAACTTAAGTAGTTTCTTGGATGAGAGACGAAATGTTTTCAAAAAGGAACTAAACTAATCCAGTTGAACCAAGGAGAACTACCAAGAAGAATGATGACCTGGGCAACTGAGAAGCTACACACACATTAAATGTGAATGTTTCTCTGGTTGAATATTATATTCTTTAGCAAAAATGTATGTAAATGAAATCTAATTTATGATAGTTTACTGGCTGTGAACTGAAATTTCATTTTATTTGATCATTATAACCAGTGTGAAAATGACAAACAGTGAACATCTTCAGAATTCACTGTGCAGTGCTGATCAGGATTGTGTAATACATGTAGAATGTGTGTATGATTGACTTTTTAATTATCATTTTTTACTCTTCATGGAACTTAAGGATAGCACTTTCACTTTGTTGTATATGTACAATAACATTCATTCACGTATTTATTAAGTCATATGTAGGGTATTACTCACAGTCAGGTGTAAGCAACCTGCAGACTCTTCTATGACTTCTAGGCGCAGACTGGAGATGTCTTTGGGCAGATAGGAGGGTTTGGCGCGGGTCAGAGTGGCAGCCTGTCCACTCCTGGTGGGACTGAGGGGACCCATGACGTAACCAGGGTACAGATGAGGATAGAAGCACCAAGGTGGTCCTGTAGTGTCAGACAGAGGGGCATAGCAGCAGCCTCTGTCCTCACACTCTTTTTGGCCTAGAACTCTGTCTCTTGCACAGTCAAATCGGTTCTCTGGTGCCATGGTACATTTATCATTAGTGGCGGATTGAGTGGAGTTGTCTGGGTGTGGGGACAGTCTCTTTGCTGCATTGTTTTGGGCTGCATAATGAACAAATCTGTTATAAGCTAACGTGTTATCTGGCTTAGTATGGACTGACCTAACCAGTCTGACCTGGGTGATACATAAATATGCCAAAGCTGAGGCAATGAGGAGAAAAGCTGTGATGAATGCAGTGAAGTGATAAAACAGACCCATACCCTGAGTGGAGGTGCAGTGACAGGTCAAAGATCAGGTCAAAGGTTGACTTCTGTAAAAGTCATATGATGGCAATACTCCGCAGTAGAAACCACCATTATCATTTGACATTATAAAGCTCTTGCTCATTCACACTTCTACATACATTGTGCATATTGTAGTTGAAGGAAGTTCTGTTATCCAGTGACTTCACCTTCACTTTTATATGGAGTTAACAGTTAGCATTAGCAATGTAGCAGTAAATAATACTTCATGCCAGAGTTCTTTGATTATCCCTCTGAAATACTGTTCATTTTCTACACGAACAGTAATAGGAAACGATTTTTTCTTTGTAGAATCAGCAGTGTAGGCGATAATTAAGCATAATAAAATGCCTACATGTAGCGTAGACACACACATACACGCAGTTAGTCCGCAAGTAAATAAAGTCCAACTACGGCAAGCCTACAAGGACAAAAATGCTCAAAACTACTTCCCATCCAGACGTACAGCGCAAATTAACGTTTTTTTTTTTTGTTTTTTTTTTTAAATAAGAATATGTGATAAACATTTGTCTGTAACGTACAATTCTGTTAATTAAGAAATACAGCAAATTATTGAGGTCAATGCAAAGTGAAATACCATATGATTAAACGAATATTAAAATCCATTTCCCTTTGGCTCATTCCCTCGATTTAATATTGAAACAACTCTATTTAGCTGCTCAACCACTTGTGGCTTTTTTTTATATATATATATCGGGGGAAACATGTTGTTTATGTAAAAGGGAAAAACTCACACTCATAGCAATCCTGTACAGAACAAAAGACATACTAAATCACAAAGGTATATATTAACTTTACTGGGCACTGATACTTTCTTATTTAACTTACTATGTTGAACTATAGGGCTCTGCTTTTAAAACCACAACTGATGAAATTGTTTTACAACAAAAATGAGCCATTGGTAGGCTTTCATAAATAAAGCAGGGTATGATAATACTAATCCATTATTTTTAAAGGCTCATGTTTTGAAGTTTAATGAATGATTTATTATAGAACAGTGCAAATCATGTTTAAAGCAAAAACCAAAACGTTACCAGACTGTGGGCAAGTTTTTTACAGTGTCGGAAAGTACATAGGAGTTGAGAGATGGATGCAAATTTATGTTACAAAAAGCTGAAAGGAAGGTAAAAGATGTATTTATTTTAAAGAGGTTCAACTGTGGAAAAGTGTGAATTTAAAACTTAACCTCCTGAGACCCAGGAAACTACAGTTTTGGCTTTTTTTAATTAAATAATTGCCTATATTGGAAACATCATAATGCAACAGTTTTTTTAGGTGGATTTTTTAAATTTTAGTTCATGGAATGTTTTTTTTGTTTGTTTTTGTTTTTTTAATGAACCTGTGAAATTCTTGTCCGCAAATGTGAACAGAAAATCCATAGCTGGGTCTCAGGAGGTTAAGCAATGAATTTTCTTTATGTTCAAAAAAGCATTATATGCATCTATATGTGAGAGTTATGGCTGTAATTAAAAACATATATATATATATATTTCTACTTGACACCATGTATTGTGTAGTTTAAGCTGTAAAGTATGTGGGCATTAATAAGTTTTGCTTCTGCCTGAGCCTTTTTTCAATCAAATTGTATTATTTCTTCGTTTTCTGCTGTTTTGAAATGCATGACTGAAAATAAACTATGACTATGTTTTGGGTTTGAAACTGTAACTAATTAATTTATTACACCACAGTTATTTCCACTGATTACATTTAATGAATTCTAAATGCTAATGGGTAGGTCAATATTTCAAATGAAGAGATGTATAGATATTTAACAAACCTTAAGTACCCTTCTTGGGATGCACTCTTATATCCCATTAAAAATTACAAATGAAAATTGTATGTTTGTGTGTTTATAAATACATGTACCAGCTATTTTACATATACAGCTGTTATTAGATCAACCATAGACTTAGATGAACTTTACAAAGTCAGCTCATTGTTTTAAAATAGAATTCGTAAGTAAGTGTAATTTTTTTACTGAGAAATGACAGCTCAAAACTGTGATAAAAAGAATCTTTAATGCATTTTAATGTATGACATTTTAATACATTTCCTCAAAACAGTGAAAACACATGTAAATTATTATATTTTTTCAGTCATTATTTGCAGCATTGCATTGAACATTTTATCATATCTGAGAAAATACATATAATTCAGGACAAAGTACTGGAATCCATACAAAAAATAACAATACAAAATTGGTAAATGTTACAAATAAATGACAAAAAAACAAATATAATTTTTTTTTTTTTTTTCATTTCGGCTGCTCCCTTTCAGGGTCACCACAGCAAATATTTGCATGATGATTTGGCACATGTTTTTATGTGAATACTTAAAAAAAAAAATTAAAAATTAAAAGCACTTAAAAATATCTATAGGAGAAATTATGAATTTTGTTTGTTATCATCTATACATAAAAACTGGCTTTTATTGTTAAGAACTACATAATTGTATTTTGAAAAACCTATAGAAACAAATGTACATGTGAAAATGTAAAACTATCTGGTATATATTTCAATTTTTCTTGCTCTTTAACTTTCAACCTCTACTCTGAAGGTTTGTGTCTTCTGGATGATCTCTCCACTATATGTTTTTTATAGAGTAGGGATTAAATTTCTAAACAACACTCAGCTGTCTGTGACAACATCATTTGTCAAAGATGAGCTATTTTTTCACAGTAATGTTGTAGGCAACAGGGCCCCTGAAGGTAAAGCCCAGGTAGAAGGTGATGTTTTCATTACTGTGGGGCACTGAAGGCACATAAAGAGGAAGGATATTGAACATCTTTTTCTTTGGCCCCTCAAGATACACTTGTCCATCTTTGGTCCATCCAGAAACACACTTCAGCATCTGTGCAATCTCAGGCATTTTGAATGCTTCTGCACTGTACCATTTCAACCGTTTCTCAGTGACAGAAAACCACTTTTTGGCTCCTTCAAATTTTCTCTTGGGGACAAATTTATCCAATCCACTGCCACTGCCAAGAAAGAAGTGAGTGTAAATCCTTCTCTTTCGCTGAGGAATGTCCTTCATCTTGGTCTGGTACCATTTTTTCAGGTGGTCAACAGCTGACTGGATAATTTCAAATTTGTTTTCCTTCTCATAAGCTGTGTCATGATCTTCTGGCCAAAACACCAAGGTAAGCAGGAACAGGGCACTTGGAATACATTTCCTTTTATCAGCTGGGAACTGTTGACAGAGTGCCTGTAGGTCCTTCAGAGAAGCAATCATTTTAGACTGTGGTGAAAGGCACTTCAAAGCGATGTGGGCAACTACGTAATTAACGATATCCCTTTGACGAAATTTGGCATTTATTGGATCTCTGGGGTAGAGAGAAAGGATGCTCTCAAGAAAACGATCTGCATCCTTCTGTTCAGTTAGCTTGTAGAGAGTGGATATCACATTTCCCCCACCAAGATGATAAATAATCATGCGTTTTTGGAAGGGTGTTAAATTGGTAGACATTGACTGCCCCTGTTGTAGAAGTGCACTTGATGCTTGACTGAAGTACTTGCCATACGCACTAGATTTTTTGGCCAACCATCTCAACGGATGGCTTATCTTCTCTTCGGTGCCTGCACAGGTCTCCTCATCTTCTCCAATGTCTGTCTGGAAATAACTGAGGTCTTCTGAAATCCATTCCAGTGCATCTTGCATTGTCTTGTGAAGTTCTTTCAAACGACTGTGAAATGGTTCCCAGGGTTCTTTAACTTCGTCAGGAATGTAATCTGTTACAAGATACTTCATATATTCAGCATGGCCATTGGTTCTGTTTGAAAACACTTCCAATGAAGAAATCAGCTTAAGCAAGCTGGATCCAACCTCAACCTCAGAAAAAAACCCTGAGCTGTTTGCATTTTCCATATCTGCTTCAGCCGCTTTCTCACATTCATGAAAACATTCCAGGGCTTTCAGTGCAGTACCAACAGCATCAGCTGTATTTTCGGGTGTCTTTGGGATATCGTCACTGTCAATGGATTTGCATTTTGCTTGGAACCATTTTCGGTACACCTGTCCCTTTGTGTCTAGTATGTATGAGTTGTTAGGCTTCTGTTTAGCTGCTGTATCTGCCCACTGTTTGGCCTCTTCAAACTTTTCATGATGATAGAGAAGACGAGCAAGTTGTTGTGCAAAGAAAGGATCTCTCTGAAAACGTTCAAAGGCTTCTTTGAGTAAGTCAATTGCTTTCTCTGGGTTTTTCTCCTTTTTACACACATGCTCAATTAGAGGAGAGAACAAAGTATCACATTCATCCCCTTTGCTTATTCGGGATCGGCTGATAAAAAGTGCTCTCAAGAATGAGAGATATTCCTCCCTTCCAAATTTGTGATCAAAAAGCACAGTTTCACAGAGCAACTTCATTGCCAAGCTGCTCTGTGTCGCTTGTTTTCTCAGAAGTTGCTGGAGAATCTCCTTTGCAACAAGTGGATGGATAATTCTGATGGATTTGATCTGTGTCTTGTCATCTCTAAGGTGCAGGAACACCAGCTTGGCCTGCTCACTGAGTGATCTCTCAAACTCATGCTGCCGAAACCTTTCCAAGTGAATAGTTAAAGTAAGCAGCTCTTGGCAGTGGGACAGAGAGATGAAAGATTTCTGAACATAAGTGTTCAGCAACGCAACATAGTGAATGAGGCGAGTGACAGTGGACTGATGGTCAATGCCTTCAAGTAGATGTTCCACAAACTGCCGAACATATTTCTCAGTAAAACCTTCACTCATCAAAACAAAGGTCAGAATGAACTCAGGCTGATATTGCCCCTCGAGCACCTGTCGTTTTCCAGCAAATTTTCGTTTTTCTTGAGTAGACAGTTTGTGTGTGACGGCCACGTTCTGCAGTGGAGACTCTTTGCATCTTGTTTCTGGATCATTGGATCTTCTGCAACTCAACAAAATGAAACACAATGTTTCATACTGGATTTTCTTGATGTTAATGGCAACTTCTAATTCATGCCTCAGATCATCAAGATATTCTTTATCAGTGTCTTCGATGAGAAGCAGCACAGGCAGACACTTATGTGGATCTTTTTCTTCATATTCTCGAAGTCTGACTGCATGCTCTGCAATAATGTCAACAGGGTAAGATGGCTTCACAACTGCACACCTTAGAGTCTTTCTATTGTTCCACAGTACTTGTCTGGCCACAGTGCTTCCACCACTTCCAGGATGGTGGTAGATATTTATACAGTTCACTGGCATCTGATCTGTGTTGAATGTCAATGTATCAGTAAGAAATTTGGAAACTTCATGATAAGCATCTCTTTCAATTACATCTCCAACATATTTGTGCTCTGCAAGCCACAGATTCAACCAGGTCACTCTTCCCCCACGATAGAACTGGCTTTCGATGTTTGCCATTTCCTCATTGATGAAGACTTCACTTGTTTCATCACAATGGTCAACAGTAATAACTTCCAAGGACTGCATCTCTTCTTCATCTTTTGTTTCAAGAAGACATGTCCCTTTCACAAAGACTGGCAAGTATTTTCTAGGACATGATTTTACTGGTTGTACTTGGAGCAGAGTTGCATTAATGTGACTCATTTTCATCCCAACAACACTTGAATTGTTTACAATTTCTTTTCCACATGAACCCTCGGCAAAGTTTTGCCATTTCTGGAAGTGTGTCTTTGACTCACAGATGCAAATGATGTCTTCATGACCTTCCATGTCAGTGAAAAATTCAAAAAAGGTGTGCAAGAGTGGTTTCTCCACTGGTGATGTAAGAAGGAAAATGACCTGAAAGGCTCCTTTTGGCAAGATCTGCTTACAGATCGAAGACACAGCTTCCCTCAGGAAGGTCATTTTGTGTTTGACCCAAGTCATTTCATCACACGTATCTTCATTTCCTTCATAGTCACTTCGGCCATTACAAAAAATCCAGCTAGTTTGCTCAAACAGTTTCAGTTGGCTCACAAATTCTTCGATGCTTGTGCTGCTGGATATCCTGTAGCTCTGCAGAAAATGCTTATTTGCAGCATGATGTTGAAGATATCTACTGCAAAGACCTGAAACATTCGAGTCTGGATCAAAGTCAAAAACACAGAATATGTTCATGTTAAGCAGCCATTCAATGTTGCGAAGGTCATCAGGTTTGAATTTGTTTGTGACGAGAATGAACCATTTGTCCTTTTCAATACATTTCTTCCCTCCAGTCATTAGCATTGTGAGTTTTCTTCCAAGGTCTGGGGAAATTTCTGGAGCACGATGGATCTGACTTTTCTCAGCTTCTTCTCTTTGAGCATCTCGATCTTTGACTCGATGGTAAAAGTCATTTCGGTCTTTGTCAAGAACTGGCTCTGTTTTTGATCCCACCCTTCGGAAAATAGTTTCTTTTTCCAATTCTGTCTTGTTAGTTGTTTCTTTGAAGTTGGGTAGACTGACTGCATATACTTTGCCTTTAACAATACTTATTAGAGGTACAACATCAACCTCTATCACAAACCGCTTCTCTGTTGTTTTTCGATCCATCACTTCAACAAACCTAGGTGGTCTAACACACTGGCGTACGTGTTCGCCATCGTTGGAGAAACTTCTCTCAAGGTTGTTCAAAGCATCTACATAGATATCTTTCTCTTTCACAGGGACACCTATTATCTCACCGTGCACATATCCTGGATCTTCCTTGCTGTCCATCACACCAAAGTGAATTGTGCCATTTGATCTGATATTCATACAACCAGTAGCAAATTTGAGAACCTCTTTGGCAAATTTTGCTTTGAGTTTTGTGTCTTCCAATGTAACAGCCACAGCGAGGGACTTGAATTCATGCAATGGAGATATCAGATCATAGGCTCCAGATTCAGGCTGTAGGACTTTGTGCTTTATGTATATACAATCAATATCATCTTGATCAAATGGCCGTGGTTTGCACTCATCTTTTGAGGTCGACCCACAAGGTTCATGACCAGTAAGTCTCACTTCTTTATCTGTCTCATGACCCTGTGCTGGAGGATCTTGACTGTTGGAAGGGAGTGGTTTCTGTTCAATATTTTTCTGCTGCAATTCTTTTTTGTTGCCACTAGTTGACTTTTTCTTTCCCTGGGACTTTGACTGAGAGTTAACAAGCTCATCTCGCTTTTGAATTACCATATGAGCAGGCCCAGATTTCATGCAAATCTTTGTCCTTAAAAAGTCTTCATTTAGTGAGAGAAGAATACATCCATCAACTTCTTCCTCATAGAGTTTTTTTATGTACTGTTCCTTCACTCCAATAGTCTTGAGCCATGCGCTTACTTGAGATTCGGTCCAGGTGTTGAGAGGCTGCTCAAGTTCACCAGCTGTGTTCAATGAAAAGGCAAAAAGTGTGAATTTAAGTGAAGTCATCACAAAATTAAATACTTTGCTAACATACTTTAAGCATTTTGTAAGTGTGCATTGCAGCATTCTAAAATAAAGTTTTATGGTGAAAAAACAGTAAAATAGTATAGACAAAGTACAACAAATACTATATACTGTATGCACTAAGTGCATGTACTGAACATCATTGGTAACCATGTTAAAATGTTTATTATACTAAACTAAACGCTGAGGTGTTTTTATCTATTTAATGACAAATTAAAGTCTACTTACCCATGATGTTCTGTTTTTGTTACATGAGGCACTTCACTCTTGGGACTGACTATCACCGTAACTCTGTAAAAGACAAAAAAAAACAAAAAAACAAACCTTTCATTCATTTTCTGTAATCCTTTATTTGCATTCTTGGGCTAAGGTGGATCCACCTTAACCAGATTGCTCATTCAATGTGGGGCTAACGTTAAGACTAAAAAACACTCCCAAATTCACATGTGGAAGAATTTTTACAGGGACAAGTTAACCTATTATGGTCATGTCTGGAACAACCAAAGGAACTATTATTTATTGAATAACAATTATGTGGCTCTGTACCAGGCACCTCTGTTGTAATTGTGTTAAATGTTTTACACAAACAAGAGGGTTAGAGGATTCTATCATAAAGGTTATTGGTACTTAATTACAATATCCTGCATAACTTAGCTGATATTAGCATTCAGTGTATTGACTTGCATGCACTGAGAGATATTCTGCTAATTAGCTCATGTCAAATATTTTTAAACATTTCACAACTTTGACAGACATACTACTCATACTGAATCATAACTGTATGTTTATCACATTGTTAAAATGAATTGATGGTGCTACTATTATATTACTAATTTATATGGTCAGTGTTTTTGGTAAGTTTTGTTTCACCACATGTTCTTCTCCAACTCTACCCTCCTCATTCACATATGGGCATTTGTTTCCACAACACCAACATGTCAATGGCCACACTGAGCAACACAACTCAACACATCTCAGATGGTTCATTCACTATACAGACTGACCTCATGAAATCTCGCATGTCCCACCAGTTCTTATGGCATTTGGTGGGCTATATGTAGGCATTTTCAACCTTTTGTGTGTTATTCAACAACATTTGATCACATGGCAATTTCTGCCAAGATCTCTGGTTCACATAACCCTAACCCTCAGTATTTGACATGTGAACTTACACACTGAAAGCTTATAATGCATACAGATAACAATCCAATAAAAAGTGTGGTGTATATTTATGTGAGTCATGACACTGAACAGTCAATAGTCTCACCTTCCCCTATGATGGTTCCTGAAAATGCAAAAGCAGTGTTTGGTTTGTGTGTTCTAGGCTTTTTGGTTAAGGATATTTAGGTCCAAAACAAAACAAAACAAAAAAAAAGACAAAAAACATGGCAGTGCAACATTGCAGACTACTGCTCCCTTTGATGGGATAATCACTGCACAGTAGTTTGACTCACATGGTGGTTTTAGGTTTAGAACACATCCAGTGAGGCCTTGTCTGTATTGTCTGTTGTTGTGTTTATACTTAGTCTCCCTGGGATCTAGTCCAGACTGGACTAAAGTGTGAATTCAGCTGATATGAGACAACACTTTGTTTTCTGGAGTGTTGTGTATGCTATTTTGTTTGATGTGCTCTTGTATGCCATATTTAACTCAAATATGTCTCACTCTCCTCATGTCAGAAGTCTGAGAGAATGGAGAACTCTATTTATGATATATTGAGACAAATGAAATGAGGAAATATTTGGTTTCACCTTGAAGAGAACAAATTATGGCATAGATGATATGTTTGCTAAACAACAGAGGAGAGAGGAAACAGAGCACAGGAACATGAACAAGCAGTGAGTACCTGCACATTCCCAGGCCCTGTGTATTATTACGTTATTTCTGTGGGTTTTTGGTATACAGTGATCCCTCGCTATATCGCGTTTCACTCTTCGCGGTTTCGCTATTTCACGGATTTTTTTAGAGCAATTTTGCATGCTTTTTTTTTTTTTTTTTTTAACAGCGTATGAACGCGGAGGGGCGAATTGTGATAGGGTTGGCCTGCCATAAGGTAAGG
>JAPTGZ010000027.1:26306820-26332876 GCA_029814645.1 Fowleria isostigma | reverse complement strand
GGCTCTAGAAGGTGAAGAGTCTCCATAAACATTGTGCAAAGCTTCAATAATTTCTGTAGGTTTCCATTGAAGTTTTGCAAGGAATTTAATGTTTGCCCGGACTTCAAATTGGCTAATTTTGGAGAGTCAAAAAAGTGGGTTGTGCAATATGTAACGTAACTCTTTCAATAACAGAGCTAGAATGCCAAAACTTGTCAAATTTGTTTAGAAGTCATCAGTGGTACGATTCAAGGTCATTTTGTTGAACTAGCTCGACTCAGTTTGAATTTATGACATCTGTCTTAGAACTTTTTGAATTACCCTCATATATACACACACATACACACACACACATATACATTATACATATATATATATATATATATATATATGCATGCATGTGTGTATTGTATATATTTATGTAAACATAAGAATATGTATAAAATATGTGGTACATACACAAATAAAACAAATAATCAACATCTGTTAAAGTCTTGCTTAGACATACTTGTACACAATGGTTCCCTCGGCTCCATGACCCAAGACCTCTTTAGGATGGAATGTTATATTGCCCACTCTGACAATGTTGGAGTCCTCCTCTGATGAGACAAACACAGATCTGTTATATTTAGGAAATAGAACTTGAATTAACGTTCTGACATGAAGCAAAGCAAGTCATGGTGTTCATCTTTACCTCCATCTTCATGCTCGTTGGCAGAGCTTCCCAGCTCAGACACAGACAGATTGGAGTGGTTGGAGGCGCGGGGGGTTACGTTAGGGCTGCTGTGGTCTGAACATTCAGAGCGAATATGAGCTACCTCCAGGTAGTCGTTGTCTGGGGCCAAACCCAGGCCCACGTCTGCAGGAGGAAAGGGCTGCTGCCTCTGGAGCAGCTCCAGTCTCTCCTCCATCTGTCTCTGGAACTCCTGGTGCTGAAGCTGCTGCTGTCGGTGTACACTCTGCGGTGGGAGGGGGTGAAATATAAGAGTGAAATACTGTGGTAGAGAGCAGCAAGTCTTTGACATAATGTAATTTTAAAAATTATACATCTATATTCACATTTTCCTCAGGAACTATATCAGATTACAGTTGGTGATCAAAACAGTAGTGATTATTACATTATGACCACCAGTGTTAAGCATTACTTTTGATTGGATCTTTGTATGAATTTTCACTTCCTTTCATCTTGTCAAATCAATTGCCACGTAAAAATATTTGATAATTTTTAGATATTTTCTAAACAAAAAGCTTAAAAAATATCTGCAAAAAGTTACATTACACTGATGAAGTAAACAGTGCAAATGGTAGGCTGTAACTTATAACATTTTAACAACAACCTTACCAAATTATTTATGACATTGTACATATGTTATTGGGTCCATTCTGCAACACTTCAGGACTATGTCCACCAAAAGCTAGTATGAAGTTTCACAGTTGTTACTGTTCTTTGTCACCACACAGAGACCACTAGGTGGTGCTGTTTGACTTGCCTTGGGGTAGGTGATAACAAATGCCACCCAGCCAGCCAGGAGGAAGGTGGAGAAGATGATTGTGGCCATGTCTTTGAGCATAGTGTCTACAGGAGCTTCTGGTCGCACAGGGCGTCCACTGGGTCCAGGTTCTTGGATTGATGTTTCAGGCAGAGGTGTAGGCGGACCATCATCCATCCCGCTATCATTCACCTTCTACATCACAGTGAAAACCACACAAATGGGGACAAAAGATGATTGCATCTGTTGATGATGAAGATGCTTAGATATAGTCTAACAGGTCTAACATGCATATTTCATGTCAGCGGAGACGCACCTCCTCTACTTTCTTGTCCGTTGTAGGTGGGATGACGTTGCCTTGATTGCGAGGGAAGCTGTCAGGGAACTTCTCGAGGATCTTGTTGTGAGCTTCAGGAGGGGTCTCATGGTGACCTGAGAGAGCAAAATACAAAACATTAACAGGGGCAGCAAGATAATGGGTTAACAAATCCGATTTTCAGTGGCATGTTTAGTTCAGTTTGCAAATGTTTTATTTTTTGTAATTGCACAAAGAAGATAAATGGGTAATGTCTTCAGGCTCTTATGTCATGTCTTTTTTCATCCAGCAGAGGGCAGTCTCAGCACAACATGTAGTCATTACTGATGTGGTGAGTTAAAAATGACAGAATGAGAGTGAAACCTCTCAACACTACACAGCTCTTTCCTCTCGTGAAACTCTGGTGCATCAGCTGTTCAAATGAAACACTTCTTTATTTAAATGTTATGTCCCTGAAACTTATCTGAGTTCACAGTTTCAACTTGAAGCACTGGTACAGTACCTATGAGGAGCAAGTAGTTCCTCATGAAGTTGATACGATTTCTCTCCCGGAGTGCGGCATTGAACTTGACACTGGTACTAGGAGTGATGACACATTCCTTATCCTCTTCAGTTTCCTGGCTATCAGGACCTTCCAGCATGGGAAAAGTGCTGCCACGAGGCTGTATATGCACACACAAAAACAAATAATTAAGGACCTTTCCCAACAACACTGAATTAAAAGAAAAACAGAAACAAATTGGGATTTTTTAGGATTCCCTCAGTATTAACAAACATTGAAAGTATACATTCACTCACCACCACAGTGACGCCATCATGCACGAGTGAGGGAGAGGCATACAGACTAGTGGAGTATTTACCCACATACAATGTGGCCCTGAAAGACATAAGACAAACAACTGCTCAGTTCCATTTAAAAACAAATAACTGTCCTTGTGTTCAAATGTTCACAACAAAAAGGAACTTCAACACCACTTTCCCACTACCTTCTCCACCACCTCCATATATAGGCAAAACTTTTTTGCAGTGGATTAACCACTGAAAGTGCCATTTGTTATATCCATCAAGCGTAGGTGTGAGGACAATGTGTAGAAATACAAAACAGCACTGTAGCATGAAACTACAGTTGAAACCAGATTTGTTTGTTTAATCCATTCACCTATTCTTGATAGGAAATAATGACCCATCATATATTAAACAGGTTCCTAAGTGATATATGACACAAAATTATTTTAAAAATGTCATCTGACATTAGGAAATCATTTCGACAGACAAAATGTCAACATTAGTGCATCATATCCATCTGCTTACATGAACTTGTTCTTGGGCTTCTGCTCTTTGGGAAATGGGTACTTCCATCGGGTGATGCGACCAACCTCCCCTGACATAAATGTGAGATAACGCAGAGTTTCCACTGCTACGTTAGTATGAGGGACTTTCCGAAGGCCCTCCCGTTGCCAGATGTACATGGCCACCACAGGCGAGTTGTAGTTCTGAACCCACTGAACATCTCCAGAGTCACTGTCCACAGTCACCACAAGGCCGTCACCGTTCGATACAAAATGAGACATCTCTTCAAGGGGAGAAACAGACAAAAGGACAATGAACGATGCTTTTGGTCATAAACTAAAATCAAAAGAGTAAGTGAATGTGTGTCTCACTGTATTTGGTGTCGTCATCAGGAAGGGTTGAGGCGTAATCAGAATAGGTGGCATTCCAGCGCAGCTCTCTGCTTTTGGTATCATACATGGTGATTGTGTACTCTAAGAGAGAGAGAGAGAGGAACAACAACATAGTCAGAGAAACAACAAATATTTGTTTTCCTGATGTAATCTACTCAAAAGACAGGTTCTGGGTATCCGTTTCTGGGTGTAAATAAATACAGGTGTAGAATTTCCTTTGTTTCAGAAGACAAGATTCATACATGGGAAAAAAAATACTGTGAAATGAAACACGGCACATGTGCTACTGGGCAACAACGTGAGCAAATACATGACACCAAATACTGTGGGGCTTTTATGCTCTGCTATGGGGTCAATGGTGACATTTTCTCCAGTTTTCCCACACGTGAAGCATTAAAGGCTGATTTTCATCTTGTGGGATATTTAGAAGTAGGGGTGGGTACTACAATAGATCCTACCGTGAGTAAATAAGAGATTTGGAAAATGTGTGGTTTTAGGTACACATGATAGAAAGGCCAACTCATTAACCCAGGAGAAGAAAAAAAAAAGAATGACAAAAAAGGAGATTTTTTTTACCTGTGCGTCCCAGGTACAGCAGAGATGATGAGGGACACAGCATCTCAGCATAGGAGGAAGTCAGAGTCTGCTGTTTTTCACCAGTCAATAGATCCACCACATACCATAAGTCCTGCTTCTTACCTGTGCAAAAGCAGATGTAGAGTAAAAAAAAAAAAAGACCTATACAGATTCAGTAAAAACACACTCTGTACTTCAGTTTAACAGGAGATTTTACAGACTTTAGAGAAGAGCACATAATGCATGTTCAGTCAAGTAAATTGATGTGCATTGGTTTAATATTAATTATTGGGTATTACCATTCAGGTACTAAAGGACCAATCCATGGCCTGTTTGTTCTGGCATATTACAGATTTTTTCAGATCAGGAGTGGCTGTAATTAGTCTGGACAGTCATCCCTTTTCCTCGGTGTATTCAAGACTGAGAGAACGGTCTGGAATCACGGGACTTGAATCCAGATATGAAGGTGGGACTAACAGGCGCCAAGTAAACCAATCACAGATAAGACAGACATAACGCTTTTTTCAGAGAATACAGGGTGTGATATGTAATTCAATTCTTATTGTTGAATCAAACAACTGACAACACTTGTAAAGAGATTTGCGGACTTGGAACTGACTTTGACTCGCGACAAAATGTATGACTTATTACGAAACACCCACCCCCAAGACTTGTGATTGGCCTGGTATAAAATAGATTGGGTATAACCAACAATGAATGGAGCAGTTCCAGACTGTTTTCTCAGTATTTAATACACTGAGGAAATTGGATGGCTGGCCAGGCTGTTATATCACAGCTTAATAAAAATGACCATTATATTAAGCACAAAAATTTAAGTATAGGCTTAGGACATATCTGATTCAACACATTTAAATATTCCTCATACAAACATTCTCCCACTCTTACACGCATTAAAACATACTCTTTTTCCTTTTATTCTTAGTTAATATTTTTTATTCTACTTAGTCTATTATTATTTCATTTTTAGTATCTTTGTTTTTGCTAATGTTGTAATGAGGTGAGATTGATTTTAGAAGTCCCTTGGGGTTTTCTGATTTCACCTGCACACTCTGTTTCTTTGCTTGTTAAAAGGTTTGATTTACTGTTGTATGCAGATAATAAACTTTTTTTTTTTTTTTTTTAAATGGATGCTTTGACACAGAAATTTCCTCTGATTTTGTGGCCTGAGAACTGCACTGCAAACTTAATTTGGCAAAAAATATGGACAGATTCAAAGGATGACAATTCAACCAGTACAAATGTCTGCAAAGTCTACGTCTCAAGTTTTATGCTGGAAGCAACTGCAGCTGAATGAAAACAAAAGCTGGAGTGATGGAGATAATGGTGAGGGGAGGCAAATGGCAGCATTCTTCCTTTAAACAATGACAGCCACTGTGGTAGATTACCCTTAACCATTGTAAATTCAAAAAAGAGTGGAGGCCGCGACCACAGTTTGAGTAGAATGAAAATGACTGTAATACACAGCGTTAAAGCCAGATAAGACCATTTCATCACACATCCACTCATTTCTGCTGGCTACATGCTGAAAACCAGCAAGAAGAGTGTTTTTCCCTTTTTATGTTTTATGAGTAAATTCTTACCCATGTACAAAATTCCATCAGAACTGCGACAGGGGGAGGCTTGGACCAACTCAGGGATGGTGAACGGTAATTTCTGTTTGGGAGGGATGGACAGACATAAGATAACAAGGCAACAGGCGCCCTACAACAATAGAATTGCAACACTTTACATGCATAGAATGATTGTGCATAACTTTCAGCATGGCAGTTTTACATATATATGAGCTAAGATGATGTGTTTTTCTATAGAACAGGGAAATGAGCTGTGTGTATTTGCAAAGAGGAGTTGAGATTGTTGTTTATGATATGGTTATTTCCTCTTACTGTGAGGCCTTCATTGTTCTTTCCTCCAAGTGAATACAGGCTGCCATCATTGGGGTCTGGCAGAAAGGCTGGCCTGAAGAAAAGAATGAAAAGACTCCGATATTTCAAGAGCAATTATGAGAGTAATTATTCAAGTGACAGCGTAACTGGTTACCACAGACTTTGTAGAAATAGATGTGCATTACGCAAGAATACACTCAGTAACTTACTCTGCCACATGTGTAGGGACCTGAAGAACTGGATCTGAGAGAGGGAAAAGAGACAAGATGCAGGTCAGGATCGGCAGGTCTATTAATTAAGAATGGAAATATAGCTGGTGGCTGTTGACTAAAGGAATGACATTAACACTGACATGACATTCAATCACCAAAAACAAAGTCCAAATGAAATGGATGCCCCTGTGGCAAACATGAAAGTTAAATAGTCCATGTCTGCAAACAGCTTTTCCTGGATGAGTCAGGGATGTAACATCAGCGGCATCATCAAAACTGACGGGTAGGGAGGGACTGAGGGGGCAGGCTTTACTGCAATACTGGGACAAAAAAGCAGTTCTCCAACTCTAATTTGGTTCCTGTGTGAAAAGGGGGGGTTATAAATGTCAAAACGATTTGCAACAGCAATAATGTATGTTTAAACACTTGTGTGGCCAAGAGCCAAACCATGCAGCCCCACTCTCCACTGTTGCTAGACAAACACACACCGCCCCTCAGTGTGAACATTCAGGGTGGGGACCAGATGGTGCTGATCTCTATAAAGTTTGCTGTTGGGGTCAACAATAGCAGGGGGTAGGGTGCAGGATTACCGAGAGGTCGTCAATTATCACTGTGCTTCAGAATGGTCAGCATTCATTACATGTAATTGTGGATGGGGGGGTGAGGAAATGATTGTTTTCCATGTGGCAGACAATGACATTAAGACCAACTGGCAGATATACAACTATGCGTTTGCAAAGCCAACAAGGAAAGACACACAGACAGTAAGAAGATAGGTATCTTGGCTGACTTGTGCCATCTTGGTTTAGGAAAAGATTTCGTCTTCCCCCTCATTTTGTGGGAGTACGGTTGCCTGGCTGGAACACAACAGCAGGTGTGTGTGAAGCCGGGTTCAGAACTGGTCAAATTGATATTCAAGAGCTTTTCCAGAAAAACAGATGATGCGGAGGAAGCAGCCTCTGCTTATTAATGATTTGGGTATTGGGTAGACTGACAAGAACCTGCTGGCTCACACAACTTTAGTTTTATTGTTCACTTAAATCTCATTTTCCCTATAGAAAAAAAAAAAAAAAATGAAGAATTTCTGCATAGGATGGATCGTTATAAATTTTTAGGATATTTTAGCTTCATAAATGGGGAGCAGCAAAACAAAAATATATTCTGTCATTGTGTAACTTACTGCAAAAAGCCTTTAAAACAATCATGTATAAAACAGATTATTACAGTCTACGACAGCGACTCTTATCTAATGTAATTCCAACGCATGCAGTACCTATACATTAACATAGTAACCGTGAACATGCTGTGTGTGCAGGTGATACTCCAGCTGAACTGCTTACCCTTGCCCACTCTGACCTTGATTAGAGGCTGTATTTGTCCCTCTTTCAGTTAATAATTGTCTAGTTTCCATGTCTAATATGACATCCAACAGCATGTGCTCAAGTATGGTCTTTTACACAAGCTTCAATCGCTGAAATCTGCAGATATTTAGTACCATATATGTATATAATGTGACCCACCACAATCTAAAATAGACTGCAACTAAAAAGAACATTTATGTTACAATTTTTTTTAAATTTAATAATTAATTATTAGAAGAGTAGCAACAGTAAAAGGTTTAACCTCTAGCACCAAATCAGGGAAAATTAGTAGTGTTCGATAAGTGTTAGTGTTGTCCATGACACAAATTAGGACTCCAAACAAAAGTCAGAATTTCCGGTCACTGATTGTCATCAATTTAAAAGAGCTGTGGGATCTACGTAACTGTTTTCTTTCTAGGCAGAAGACAAATACACTTTCTTTGTATATGTAACCTGAACATGGAACTGGGCCTTTAGACAGGCAGACAAACAAAGGCATGACAGTGAGTTACACTTAACTCCACTGTTCTCCCCTTACCTTCTTTGAGAGTCCATTTGATAGAGCCTGATTTCTTGCTAACAGCATGCAGGTTTCCATCCAGAGTAGATACAAAGAGCAGACTTTCAGGAAGGGAAACTGTGCTGGCACTGCAAAACCCCTACAAAAAACCCAAGACAAAATGGAGGAGAATTTTTTTTTTTTTACCACTGTATAAGAGTCACTTAATCTAATATATGGAAATAATAATGATCACAAATTGAGATTAAAATCTGGCATGTGTGAGCATGCATCTCAGATCTAAGTGTGTGTCCATGCATTGGGGTTGGAAATAAGCAGCACAGTTACTAATCAGACATTAGTTTGCCTCACACACATGGTCAAAATAGAGGAAATATAATGACATTACAGTATGCTGTTCAAGTATTCATACAAAGACAAGGATCTAGCAGACGACATCCAAGTAAGAAAGGTTATGGAATAATAAGAATGCATACTAATGGAAGACTGTTCTGTTGTTCTGTTTTTGTCATTATCTCTTTAAACTAGTCTTTTGCTGGAACAGAGAGCAAGTTGGTAGGTTGGGCCATCTACCACCATGACATCTTTACAAATCAGTAAACTCAAATCATTACCTCAAAATGGTGATTGAAGAACAAAGTAAAAGATGCTGATAAGCTAAATTAGTCATGGGAAGGAAGTTGCTGAATGAGCTCCCAGTGAAAATTAAAAGCTACAGTGAGTTGTAGGGCAACGTGGAGAAAGGTAAACAAAATGAGCATGAGGCTGAGCACGTGTATGTACTCGCAACTTCAGTCAGAAACCAGCATACCCTATGAGGCAAGCGTGACATGTTGAAGTGGACTCATGATAAATAGATTGGACCATCATTATGAACAGATGAGTGGTGGGCTGGGAGGCCGCGTGGGCACCTGTCTGTCCAGAACTCTTTACTCCCACTGAAAAAATGGGTGGCATGAACTCTTGGATTGATTCAGTATACAACAGAAGTACGAACGCACATGTGACAAAAAGCCAGTCCAATCAGTCAGAGAGACAGAACGACAACATTCAGACAGTAACTATGAAAAGTCAAATAAAGCTACATCCTGTCCAGTGCAAACAATGAAACTCATAACCACAACAGTGGCTCAACTAGACAGCCTCATGACTTGGCTTATGCCAGAATTAACAGCACTGTGGGTGATATGTGCTCCACTCTCCCACTGTGGAATTTGAAAAACTCTGCTCTTGATAACCTGTCTGTGGCCTTCATCTGGTTTTCAACACTAGTGAGGAGGGGGTGTGTTACTGCACTACCATCAGGTCAGACAAGTTTAACATTATAGACAAGACAAATGATTCACTTGAATACTTTTGCACAATTCAATATAGAGAACAGTTTGGAAATGGAAAATTTGACAATCTTACTAAACTTCTGAACTTGCCAAGAAAAGCTCTGGAATTGAGATCCAGTCTCCCGTTAAAACACAGTGCTATTGATCATCATCAATCAACATCGACACCCCCGACTAATCCCCCTGAACAGAGCCCTAGGGGGCAGTACAAATGGCCCCTGCACATACTGCAGATAACCAATCTATAACTGCTAATACACTACTCAGAGCATTTATTCAAGTGCTCTGAAGAGATTCACTAAAACCACCAGAGTGGGCAAGTCAGGCCTGAGCATGTGGTGTGGAAGGCAAATTGTAACCACCACCTCAGAGTAGCTTTGGGTGTTCCTGTTTGTTATAATCTAGGGCTGCATGATATTAGAAAAACTTGCAATATGTGATATGGGTGTACCCACTGCAATAACAATAATATTGCAAAATTTCTAATTCATCTAAAGAAACACCAATTTTATCTATTATTTCATCTATTGTTTGTATGCCGAGTCATTTGTAATTTAAGACAAAATACTGTACTACTATACTACAATCAATGACAATTCTGTGGTAAAACCTGGTGATGCTGCTACCATAAACCTTCACACACAAACACAGTCACATATTTAGTCATTTTATTCACATACAAAAATGTGTAAATGACCTTGACGTGTTTCATAATAACTAAAGTGCCAGAGTACCACCATGGAAGAGCTTTAACTAAACTATATTCCATTACTTGCCTGGTTTGGTCAGCACTGCATATAAAAATAAATTTTTTAAATATAAGTGTTCAGGCCTTGCCCAAAGCTGTGCTCTGAAATTATTCACATCTTTTCGACATTATTAACTTGTAAATTTACACTCAACCAGCAGCAGTAGCATTACTTCAGTTTTTTGCCAGAAAAACTAGTGTGCTAGTATGTCATCTCGTCTTCTCCTTGCGTTTGTGCATATTTTTTCTCGGTGACATACTGCTGCAATTTTGTTGCTCTGAAATCATCCTGACATCCTACATCCTGACCAAAGGTCATTCTCCTACGTTATATCGTTTGGCCATGCTTACGAGTTGATTGGAAAATTTACCTTTCGAATTCATGAGCCTATCCACTCAAAACTGAAATAGAATGTTTCAAATCTCCACTGAGAAACCTCAAAAGTTGAGAATTCTCCCTCACTCTTAAGGCTTGCCTATCCAAAACCGTAAATCACACAGTCATACCAGACACACTCCTGGATAGAAGACAAAAATGCCTCCGTTTTAAATTTAAAATGAGGTCTCCAAGTCAAAGTATGCCAAAATACCGGTGGTCAGAAAAAGGTGAAAAGTCAGTTTTCTGTGTTTCTCCATTATAAGTCTATGGGGTTTTTTGGTTTTTTTATTGCAATCGTGTGCAAAAACCATACAAGATATCATTCCGATATTTGGCTTGTGTATTCTTTGTGCCAGGCCGAACATTTTTTGTATTGGGACTATAATTTTATGATGTACCGTTTGGGATTGGTAGGCACTTGAAAATTTTCCCATTCTGTGCAGATGGAGAGATTTGCTGTTTTTTGGGAATTTTACGGAATTCTGTGCATCAGAATCTTTCAAAACTCATAGCACACTATTCCCGGTCAATCTGCACATTTTTCCAATTATATGTCCGGGTCAGTGTGCGCTGCCCGAGCACTAGTTATGCAACGAAAAAAATGGCGGAAGATAAATAATAATTTTAATACGCTGCCCCGAGCCCTAATTAAATGCGCGGGAGTGATATAGTGCTCGGCAGCTTCACTGCCCTGAGCCCTAATTATTGTGACATTGATATTTTTTCGACACATTGTGCAGCCCTATTACAGTCTCTGTGTCCTGATGCATCCACGAAAAGCCAATATGATGCAAATAATCAATAAGACATAACACTGTTGTTGGACAAGGACGAGTTGGAGATTACTAGGTACAAAGCTATTAGCCTTCTACTTGTGTGTTCTTAGCATAAAAAAAAAACAATAATTAGAAAAAAAAAATCATGCAGTGGAAATGATCTTCATGTATTTTTTTCAACAGTTTCATACATATACAAAGGAAACCAAATCCTTCCACATTTGCATGTTTGTCTGTAATCTCACATCCAACACAGGCATTCGTCAATATTCTGCACCTGTTATTGCTCCCACTGGGTTACAAACTCACGGGCACCACACAACTGCACTCGGAGAGTTGGCCTACTATGGTTTTGGTGCAGTCATAACCTCTAGCAAGGTTATAGACTTTGTAAGCAAATGATTTTACAAACATCTGGTATGATTTCTAGACTGGGATGGAAATCGATATTGTGCTATACAGGCCACCTGTGCTTTAGAGTTGAACCGCTCAGAGTGAGTTAGGGCTCTACAGGGGACAGAAATATTGTGGCAATCTTTTTCATTTCCTTATTCTGTCTCTTACACAGAAATGTTTAGCAGTTGCGCAAGTGTGTTACATAATACTACAGAACTGGGCGAAACCAAAGCCCTGGCAAGTTCTGAGGTCTTCACTGTTTGTTCTGCAATGAGGCCAGGCATGGCTTGAAGGGAGACTGACTACAATGCTCCAGATATCAATGGCAACAGATGCAGCATTGACATCAACAGAAGCAATTCAAGGGGGTATATGTTGTCAAATACTTTGATATGCTGTTACTGGGGTGATGAATTCTGACCCCCGTACATTAGTTAGAGGTAAAAAGGTCTGTGCAACCTATACAAAAGATGGACCATGTACCTGCTTGGTACTGTATTGTTGCAAATGCTGGGAAAAACGGAGTCAAAGAGAACAAAGGGCCTCTAAACAGAAGAAAACTGATGATATTGCAAAGGCACTAAAGCTGGGTACCAGACTTTGACAGTTTTACAGCAGCATAATATACAGCATCAAAAAAAGTCTGTATGAGTTGAGGGTTAAAAAAACACAAGGACTTATCTCATCAGCATCAGTGCATGCATCACCAAAAATCAGCTTTTTTTTATTGTTTTATTCTAATGACATGTTGGCAGACAAATGGAAAAGAAAAGAAAAACTTTTGTGTCATAATATGTGCTCTAATTTTCCATTTGTTTAAAATGTGAAATTAGTTTTGGAATTGGTACCAAGGCTGATATATATATAAAAAATAAAAAAAACAATATCAATCCTGACGCCCTGAGGTGAGAGATGCTACCTCAACTCATACATCAATCTGATTAGAGAACTGTTATTGTGGAGGCACTATTTAATATCCATGTTGTTTATTGCCGAGTACCATGTGCTTTTATTCAGTAACCCTAACCATAGTCCAGTGAGATTGTCAATGTATGGGTGTAACTCAGTTGTGTCTATAACCTAGAGTAAATTTGAGACTTTAATAAAATTGATATCTAAATCTTACAATCTGTTAACCGGGCAGCTTGTTTTCAGTTTCCTTCAAACAGCTTTTTCTGCTGTGACAGTGTGTTTGCAGTTTGCATGTGTGCAGTTTTCAACCAACACAGGAACCAAGAAATATCACACATTGGTTACTTGTCATGGGAAGTGTAGTATGCCAAGTCACCAAAAATAAATTATGCATCGCAACTAACAAATCCCTCCTTGTATCTGAGAGAATGTGAGAGGTGTCAGATATAGATGGATGCAGTAACCGAAGGGCGTGTAAACATAGGTTTACACCTGAGGATGTGTGATTTCCTTCACATTCTCAAAAGACACACCAGTGCCAGACCTGAAAATTCATCATAAGAATAACAGACCAGTGGCTTGTTATGGGCGGCAGACCGTTTCTCATTCAGTGTGCCTCACATTCTACCTTTAGTGCAGATCTCAGATAATAGACTGTAGTAAGTTTCCCTTTGAACACAGTCTCTTTCAGCTGCTCTCTGCATGGTGTTGCTTCAGTAGGGAGGATGTCACGTGTAGACCCTGGTTCAGGCACACGCTGTCACAGCACAGCCAATCTACTGCTATGATAAGATAGTGTAGATCACAACTTTTTAAACCACATCAACTTGTGTTAGTGTGATCCAGCTCTTGTCAACAAAATAGGGAAAGCATGTGCCAATATTAACAGGAAATAGTGCAAAATGAGAGTTAAGGGAAAATTGAATAAATATTGTTTTACACTGAATGTTAACGTGGTCATAAGAGTTGCATTGTGAAGACAGACTGGCGTGATAATACAAGAAGTGTCAAACAAAAAAACACATAGCTCCCGTTTAGTCACACAGCCTCCGTACAATGGAAACTCAACTGACCTTAAAAATAGCCATTAAGAACAGAGACATTATCATTTTTTTCTTCAGTAGTTATTTCACTTCTGCCTCACAGACACGTGTTACATTCTATAGATAGCCTATCAATTTTCACCCTCTTTACCCTGACAAATTGTTTAACAAGGTAAAAGAAGCCCCTGAGAGATAATAGGGGATTAAAAAGCTACTATAATCTGCAGCTCAGCATGCTCCGCTATCATGGTGGCTAATGTCTGTGAAAGGAGTCTGGCTCACATTGTACAAGTCTTGTATGCTCTCTTAGTTTCTGATTTATAAAATTAGCTCAGAAAACAAAACATACCCCATCTTAATGGCATCTTTCTTGTAATTTAGCACTAGTATGTTTCCATATCTCATCCAACAGCAATTTATATCTTTACCCAAAAACTTACAAACTACCTTCCTGGTGTGTGGTTAGCAGGAATTGTTGTGCACTACATTAAATGAATTATATCTACTTAGTCAGTTGCAAACACAATCTATTGAAAAGTGTGAAATGTGTGGATGAATAACACTAGTCAGGAGTGATCAATTGAACACTAGATCAAGACCAACTGCCCTTTTAAAGCTTCTAAGTTTACAGTTTGATCTAAATGAGTCTATTCAGGTTGTATATTTCCTGAGAACAATGCCTCGAGTGTTTCTATCAATTGATCCCAGATTTAAAAGAAAGGATGAAGTAAATGAAGGGCTCATGTTGATGTAGACTATGAGCAGATGAGGTGTGGAGTGTGGTTAACCATACAAACCGCAAAAATACCACCATATGACCATGCATAATATCAACAATGCCTCTCTTGACTGCATTCATGAGCTGTGTCACTTACCTCTGCAAGGAGAGGAGGACAATAAGACTGTTCTTAACGCCTCTGCCACTGATTCTATGGGCTCACCTGTGTTCTAACACAGGTGTGTAGATTTTGAAGCGTTAAAGTGCAACAATAATAACACCCCTCTTTCTCACAAAGCTGTGTCAGTATCCTATCAGGGCTATAATTTACATCGAGTAGAGTTAGTAGAGGAACATTAGTTTTTGTCTGTGTTAACATGTTGGCTAATACTGTCTTTAAAATGGACTAAATGATAGAGTTCAGGTAACTTAGCTTAACCAGTGAGTGCATTAAGCTAACAGGCTAACGTTACCATACTCTTCTAATATCAAGACAGCTAATATAAATCTTCACTGAATGACTAATAAGAAAGAGTTAGCTGCTAATAGTTAGCATAAAAGGTGTGTTTGGCTACAAATGCTCTATACCCTCCCGCTGTTATCCAATTTAGGCTAGCTTATCCAGTTAGCCAGTCTTACCTTTTGTGGGAGTCCAGCGCAGTAAAGCAAAGCCAAAATGAACCACACCAGGGCCCGACTGCTAACCGTCCAGCCCATGGTTTCAGGTCTCAAGCCGGGACAGACAGCTGGTCCTGGCGGTTGTTGGCTACATAGAAAGCGTGATTTCTTTTACAAAGCGATGTCGCGAAGTTTTAATTTTACCCAGCCCCGTAACGTTAAAGGAACTGAGCCATGAGCGGTGGACGCGATGCCAGACCTGCTTCTTCCTGAAACGATAAACCGTGGGGGTTGGACTTCGGGATAGATATCCACACGAGTGGAGGAGGGGGGACGTGAAGGCAGCACGAGCCAATGAGCAAATCCCAGCAGACCGGATGTGGTATAAATTACATCCGGGGGACATTTTCTGCAGTTACACCATGCTCTGCTGCGGTGAGAGCATGATTTCTAGCGAGACGCTGCACATATGCTCTAATACTTTGGCCTGTAAATGGTTTATAAGTAAATTTTCTTAGCCAGCATTATGACACATGAGTTAGATTTGTAATGTATTTTGTTATAATACGAATAAAGGAAGGTAGTATGCGGTGTGACTACCAGGTTAGGCCCCATCGGGACCAAAAAGTGGAGGTAAGATTATGCGCTATTACTATTATGCGCGACATGTTTGATATTTATTATCGTCATTTATTTATTTTTATGCTGTTATGTTTGCAGATCCGGTGATGAAAATGTGAAGAAAGGAAATACTCAGGAGGTGATCGCTCGCTGACACGTGTTCCAAGGCCTCATGCATGTGATGTCTACGGTTAAAGTGAGCATCTGCACTGAAAAATTCTGATTTTCCATTTTTCTGATGAATGATGATTTTTGTGCGTTAGACTTCTGATGTGCAAATGAAGTCAGCTTTTGAATCTGATCTCAACTACTGCCACTACATGTCTAAATATGGTGTAAGATGCAGGGTCATGACGTTAAATGTGTCCTGCAGGGCTGGCGTCTGCATGGATGGAATCCTTTTGTTGATCAGTGTGGTAAGTGTTACCATAGCAACCTGACAGCAGTATCCTGTGGTCATGAATGATGTTCATAATGCGTTAGACTTCTGATTTCATGTTGATGACAATGTAAATTTCTCTGACATGACCCAGATGCAGCAGATGTCTGGCAGATCTTGTTTCAATGTGATCTTTACATGTTTTTGTTTTTGCTCCACAGGGTTTGGACCTATAATTCTTGGTGTGTATGTGGGTGCCAGTGTGACTCATACACAAGCTTCTGCATATTTTTATACCCTCTGATTAAATATGTCCAATAAAGTATAACAACTCTACATGATGTCGGTCTGTTTACTTTAATGGTTTTAGAGCATTTGTTAGCACTATACTTGGAATTTGAGTGGCCTCTCTCATGGTCATGCATTTCAAGATTAGTGCAAAATGATACCATATCTTGTTATAACTGGGGTTTCTTGGCAACTTTACCAAGTCTCTCTTTTAAGGCAAGACACAAAGCATTTCAAGTTGGAAAGAAAGACATTGGTATACAATGCAGAGATTTGGATTGTATCTAAAAATCTGCAGAACTATTGTAAGATGAGTAGGACTTGTAATGCGTGTAGTAAAAATGATTTTTTTTTTTTGTCTGCTGTGATAAATGCAAGATAATTCAAACACATCCTTTCCAAGCAAAAGGTTTTATTGATCCACAACGATCAGAACCATAACATTTTGTGACATCACTGAACACAACAGCAATGTTTGATATTTTCATCACTGTGCAAAAGAACGACACCATAACTTGTGAAAACAAAGGGCATGTCTTAACACAGTAATGGCACGAAAAATTTCTCTATCCTCAACTGATGCAACAAATGTGGTGGCTTACTATGGAGGAATGTTTGATTACTTTAAAGGCACTTTATGCCTCATACGCTTTGCCAACACATATTGAAACATAACACATTTAAAGATAAAGTAACCTGTAAAGCAGCCGGTGTCTTGGCAGACTGTAAATATATTATGCTCATTGACTGGTGTTATTCCTCTTTGATGTGTACAGTACAGAAAGAACAGCAAATCAATAAATATTAAAACAGCATTCAAAAACTGAATGACTGCTAAAAATAAATAATATGGCTAATATCCAGTGATTTAATAAAAGAAAACAGGACAGGGTATGTCACCCATGTTTGAGCTGAATTCAAGGTTGGGGTGTTACACACTTCAAAAGGATTCAGTCTCCTGATGTCAGAAATCATTTACCTGCAGATTATATCACTGTCTTAATTACTTCCAGCTACAATGATCCAAATATTGGCTGTGCAAGTCAGTCACCGGAGTCTCCTCAGCTTAAACGATTGCTTATTTGTCACTGTTTATGAAATACAGCACAATACCCTCCAAGCAGGACTGAAAGATTGCTTTGGCAATTACAACAAAAAAAGTTATTACTTTATTTCAATGCTGAATATAACATGAAAAGAAGTCTTGAAGCTTGATGCATAAAAGCACATCATCAGTGAATAACCTGCTCACTGCACAGCTAGGGAGCTGCATTCCTATTTATACATTCATCAGACCTAGGCAATGTTCAGCTGCTGTGTTTGCAGAGAAGTTTGGATTTATACGACACCTAAGAAGTCAGTTTTAGCACTACGCCCTATGACAATGTTTCAATTAAAGTACACAGGCTGTATGTTATGACTGTCCATCTACAGTAGTAGGAGGGTGGATCTAAACTGACCTAGCATCCTAGATGGACACAATGCCATTGATCTGTTTGCATATAGGTGCCAGACACCTGGCACAGGCAGCAGTGAGGAGGTTTGCTATCCCTTTGAAATGTTATTAAAAGATGCAGGGGCTTTGAGCAAAACCTTCAGCGGATAATAGGATTATTCCCTTAAACCTTTGCTCACTCAGACATACTTTTCATAAAGAGGCCTTCAAGTTCTCATAAAGTTGGAGCAACAAGAAACCATTCAATTAGAAAGGTCAAACAAAAGTACTGTATACACTGTACAACTATCATGTTTGGTGCAGCTGTACATCACAGGTATTATGGTTCTGGTTGAATTTGATGGCTATTTGGTGATCCATCACCACGCACATTTGTTAAACAGGCTGAACATGCCCTAATGAATTAATCAGAACATTTAATGTCACACAAATAAAACTGTGTGATTAAATGACAATCTTTGAGTCAATTTTCTCTTTGAGTCTCCTGCTTTTAGTGGCCACAAATGATTACGATCTTACTGACACATGTAGTTTCAAGAATGAATTTCATATGTGGCCACAGACTGGTGCAGCAGTGGGATCAGACTGAGGATAAAAAGGAGGGGAGTGTGGGGTCTGCCCATTGCTGCACCTGTAGTTGCTGATGTGGGTGGGTACTTGTCATATTGCCACGGTGATAAAATGTCCATCAGTGTACACTGTGAACAGCAGTCTTCATATGTCAGAGACCTCAGACTCCAACGGTTCTGGGTCCTTCAAGGCATCATTTGTCACAGTAACCAAGTTGGCATTTGAGCGGGTGTCCATGGCTGAGTGCATTATGGGTAGCCATACGTCATCCATGTTTGGCATCACAAATATTTTCTGCAGGAGGAAAAGCATAATGAAAGAGATGTGCTGTATATTCAAGAGGCACTGTTAATCCAGAAATATGACAACATGTCAGTACAAAAACTAATGTCAGGATATATAAAAGTCAAAGGAAAAACACACCAAATCAGAGAGTGACAGATGTAGAATTTATATATTAAAAAAAAAAAAACTGGAGAAAAAGACCTGAAACAAATTATCCCCTGTGCATCAAAACCTGCATATATATTTTTGTAAACCAAAAAGGCCACAGTCTTAAGTTCATGCATTGTGGAAAGTCAGACATATACACTCATCCACAGCTGACAACAGTGTGTTCTGCAGCACTGTATTTTACTCGAGGCAGGATTGAGGGGGGGTTATACATAATAATAACCCCCAGAGGAGTCAGGCAGGGATAAATGTAGATCTGTGGTAGACCTGACAGGGACTCTTTGCTGCAGTTGTTTGCAGGTGTGCCTCAGGGCAGTTATCTAGCAGGAGGCATGTCATTACTTTGGCTTTATGTGAGGGGTGGGAGAGCCACAGGCACACTGCTTTGAAGTGCATGATGGTGGGCAGCCATAAATTAATCCCACAGTCCTTGTTTATGACAGAAATTCTGACCCTAAACATCCCAGGGCACATTCCCCTTTGTTCTTGTGGAGTAAAAATTGTGAGCCTCTCAGTCGTGCCCAAGCAAAGTTTCTCCTCACACAAGTTCTAAGCATCATAGAATACAACACAGCCTATTAAATACAGCTGATATAAGTACCTGGAATTCCTGATCAAGTTTCTTCTCTATCCAGTCCGTTACATGAACTAAGGTGACCTCCCTTTCCCCAAGTTTAGGCCGTGCTTTCAGTTCCAGATGAGGTGGACTCCGGAAACCATACCTGAGCACCAAGGGAAGCATAACTGGTGAAATGAGGTCATAAAAGCAGAACTACAGTTTGTGATAAATCCTCTAAGTTTATGACAGTTATGTTCTTTACAAAATACAATCATGGAAAAAATGATTAGTCCGTTCTATGTTTTCTTTAATTTCTTGTTCGGTTTAATGCCTGGTACAACTAAAGGTTCATTAGTTTGGACAAATGTAATGATAACAACAAAAATAGCTCTTACGAGTTTAACTTAAGAGCTGGTATCTATCCATTTTTCACGTTTTTTTAAAATTATAAACAAAATCACATAAGTTCTTACATCAATAGCTATGGCATTGTACTGACAAAAACAGTGCTTTTAGGCATTCCATGTTTTCTGTCTGTTTAGTCACATAATACACACAGGAGTTAGTACTTGATTGCATAACCATTGTTTTTGATTACTTTTGATGGTCTAATAATTTTTTCCGCAATTGAAAATGATTGTGTTTGTGGACATGGGCTACACAAATAAAGATGGTAAAGTTTACAATAAAAACATACCTTTGTGCTAGGACTGGTAATTAAATTAAAAGCTAAACTTAAGCAGTTGCCACTCAGTCTGCGTGGGATGTGGTAAATGACTATGTTTTCTTTTTTTTAAGTCTGTGCCATGAAACTCATTTTTATTGTCTTATGACTCCTCCCCTTCACAGACCAATGGACCAAGTACCAGTACATATTTTTTCCATTTATATTTAAAACCTTTAGAGTCTATCTATACAAAAAGTGTTTGGTTAGTTCACTTCAATTCAAAGCGGTAAAGTGTTTTACTGACATTGTAAAGTCATTAGTATGTGAAATTTTCTATGGCTTTCAACTGAACTTAAACCCAGATACACGTCACTATCTTTAATATGTTTTTGTCCGTACCACTAAATCTTTTTTTTTTGCCTTTCTTTTCAAAATATTCATTAATTTTAGCTAACAGGTGTGTACATTTTTTATCGTCATCACTGTGGGCATGTATGCATTCAACCACCAGAGGGCGCAGTGTTACGTTCACAAGCCTCCATAAATTCAGTGATTTCAATCCACAGTTTTCAATGTACTCCTCCCTGGAAGTGAACATACCATATCCTGTCAGTGGGGGGAGGCGGGATGTTGACAGCCAGTGTCCCGTGACATTCCTGCACCTCCACAGTGAGCAGCAGGGGTGTGTTGGACACCTCCTCCATCTTCTTCTTAATAAACTCTGTCTCAGTGGCTTTCTGGAAGTACTTTGACTTGGCTATCTTGTCCACAAAACGCATGATCTTGCTGGGCCTGTGGCCTCCCACGTAGCTACGTGAGCAGAGAAAGGAGGAGGAGAGGCAAGGAGTGAGTCAGGTTTATAATTTATTCATAACAGCATCTACTGCTACTCAGCACCCACGATAGAAGAGAGTGACCGGCTGCTACATTAAATCAACAGTAAGCTTTCAAACATGTGGGACTGAGTGGGTGGGTAGGTGAAGTGAAAGGGCAGAACATTCTGCTCAAACACTATTGTGAATCTGTTTCTGCCCATTTTAAATTCTAGAGTCGTGCTGATGTTGTAAAAAGCCATTTGCTCACCCTTCGCCTCCAGGCAGAATGGGTTTGTCACTGAGGAGTTCTGGGGGATCCTCCTCATCTGATGAGCCAGCACTTGAAGATTCCTCGTCACTGTCTGCTAGACAGTATGTTCTTGGCCTGGACCTGTTACACACATAAAAACACAGTCATTGCAGCAAAGTCAAGTCATAATAGCAACAGAAGCATCTAACATAGCATGCATCTCTGTCATTTTACCAGTTTACACTTCAATGTTGATGATAAAATCATGGGAAATCAGTCATAGTCATTAATGAAAACTCAAACAAAATAAAAAAAAACAGCAGAGAAAATATAGTTAGCCGAAATAACTAAACAACTTTTATAAATACACAAAAAAATCAGAACTACAACAAACAATGCAAAATTAATCAAAGGAAAATTGAATAGCAGATAAATTCAGATTTGTTTCGGTTCTCCTTCAGTGTTCATGAATCTTGGTGCAAAAGAATGAAATAGCTTGGTATAATATTAGACTTTTAAAGCACATTCGATGTCATGCATTCTGTCTTTTCTTCAGATTTAATCAAGGCTTTCCTCATCATACCTAAAAACTAAGTAAAACAAAAACTAAATAGCTCCTCAAAATAAAAATAAAATGTGTATTCCTTCATAAAAACCTAACCAAATAGAAACAATAATAATAATAACAACAATTTCAAATTATACTCAAAAACAATCCTAATTTTAACTATGCTTATTCTACAAGAAATCCCACAAAAAAAAAAAAAATCAGAGTAAATGCATTGTTTCGGTGCCAGGCATCTACAGTCATCTACTCCCAAACTCACCAGTTATTGGACAAATCCACAGAGGGAAGCATCAAGAGAGAGGTTTGATATAACAAGAGAGGGAAGGAAGAGCCGACAGAAAAAGGGTAGGATTTGTGAAAAACAGATGTAATAACTAATATGGCTCTATATGCAAGTCTATGCAATTAATATCCAGCTCAGAGTCATTTGTTTAGCAAAAAAAAAAAAAAGATAAAACTTCAAGCATATTATTTTGGGCCAGTCACTGAGAATGTAGACAACCAAACAACAAAATCAGAGGAATAAGAACAAGTTATATCTCAGCTCCATAATAAACTTCACATGTACAATTACTGAGGGTCACTGAAGGCCTCACCATTCTTTGCCATGCTCTCCAAGCCCCTCGCCCTCCTTCCCCAGACGAGCCAGGTTCATCTTGGTCTCTAGTGTCATGAGGAAGGACCCTGTGTAGGAGACCTCCAGATCAAACCAAAGACCTAAAGAGACAGGGACGGACATTTATCATTTTTCAGCATTTCCACAGCAGAAGCCCATTAGCCAACACAGAAAAGGTCATCCTGGGGGCTCTTATTGGCCGATTTCATTAGGGCTCCTTCCTGTTTGCACATCCCACTTCCCAGGTCGCAACAGGGGAACGATTGTGATTTCGATCCCCCGCTGTTTGCTCAATGATTTCAAACCTCAACAACTGAGACTGATAAGTGCTGTTTATTATTACTGTGCCTCAGTCTTTTCTCCTCTTCATTTGCCACTCTCCATAAACGCTCATTGATTTGTATGTGTGTGGCAGCAGTGTCAGGGTGAAGCTAAATAACAGCATTAAGTCAGACCACGGTAGACAGTGTCTCATTGTCTGTGTCTGGAACGACGCAAAGAATGGAGAGACATTTTGGACTGCCCAATTAATTTTGCAGAGGTTGACATATCTGCACCGCTGACACATGCATGTACTGGGAGATATATGACTGAAACAGCAATATTATGACACTGAATATTGCCCCGGATTCTAGGTAATGGAAGTAGAGCTTACGTTTCTTTTTTTCCTGGCTATCAAGACCAAAGAGAATTTACTGAGTTGACTAAATGCTACCTGCTTAATACTGCTATTAACAGAGCTATTATTGTTGATTGTATTTTTGTTTTTTTACTGTATTACAGTAACGCATGGAATACTACACTCTACAGAGTGCATGCTTTAACTTTTTGGGGGGGGTTGGTGGGGGGGTGGGGGGGGGGGGGTGGGTGGGGGGGGGTGGGGGGGGGGGGGGGGGCGGGTGTAGGCAGCCTGGTTGGAATCAGTGACATTCTTCAAGGCCAGTGTAAGATTAAAGACCGGGGCTGTCGTGCCTCTGATCATATATTCACAGAAGATACCCTGTGAAGAACACATCTTTAAAGGGAGGCTGGCTCAAAATAAGACCACTACTTGTGAATATTTGTGGCAGCCCATTATACATATCATATAAATGGTCTATTACTGAGTAAGGAGATTACACCCCAGAGAGTTTTTTTTAGTTGCCCTTCTCATTTTCTGTTTGCTCTCTTTTTTTTTTTTTTGGCACAATCTGGGAGCAGCTGCCTCCAGTGGACCGAATTTGTCCTCTCTGATGTTTTTTCTTTTTTTTTTTTTTTTATGTGTGAAAAGACATGAATCCTAGGTTGGGATATAGCTATCTTTTTGTTTTTGTCCTATAAAACCACTTTAACACTACAGCATTGTGGCATTGAGCTCAGCAAGTAGTGATTTAAGAAAAACAGCCTTGGATCTTGTACAACCAGGAGCATTTATGCAGAAATGAAAAATGCCAATAGTAGTCCCTTCCATAATATTGCCTATTTCACTGGCTTATAGCACTGGCCTGTGACTCATGAACATAAATTCAGATCACACAGTACAGTAAAGCGAGTAATGATTAATATAACTTTCATCTTTGGGTTGCTTCACTTGGTGTGGCCTTGGGTCCTTTAATAGTCATGGCACAGTGGGAAAATTTAATAGCGTGCTATTCTAAATGTCCTTCAAATAAAATGTTTCCATAATGAATTCTCATTGGTAGATATATATACATATACTGCTCCATAAGCCATGCCCTTTTTGTATCTTTCACAAGAGAGTTTATCTCAAAACTCAGCTAGATCACAGGATTACAGTCAGTGGAAATGGATGGCAAACGACTCAGCTGCTGAGAAGTATTATTATTATAATCAAGAGTTTCAGGTTGCTCTTAATTCAATTGTCTCTCTTAACATTTCCTGCCCATGTCAATCAATGTGCCTGCCTTGTCTTTAAAGCAACAGAAGAGTTATCCATTCTGGCGCCATTAAAACATCAATGTCTCATTTCTGCTAAATGGTAAAGGAAAGATAATTGGCATGTGTGCATGCATATTAATTAACTGATAATGAGACGATAAGACCCCCTCTCTATCTGCAGGTGTGGAACCACTAATCAATTGGCAGTGAAATGGGGTAAAAATGGGCTTCTTTTATCCCACTACTGAAATTAAAAACCTATTTAGTACCACGTTTTCCAACAAAGTGCTTTTCATTTATCTTCTCCAACACATTATTCAATCACACTCTCCATTTGTATAATGGTAATATTTTCGTGTAATTTCCCACTGCCTCTGAGATGGGTATTTTTGATATGGCTTTGTGAAATGGCTATTCCATTCCAGCTCCATTCACTAGCTGGTAATAAACTTACAACCTATATTTCAGATTAAATGTCTTCAGCAAATGGAGCCTGCCTCAGATGTCCCACAGCAGCAGCGTACAAAGATCACTTCTGCTCCCTGGTGGCGGTTCTGTGAACTGCATCAGTGCATATCTATGCCCCCTGGTGACTGAAAAGTAGAATGAGATCTTTTTTTTTTTTTTTTATCCCAGGTCTTGGCAGTGTTTCATTATTTTCAGTGTAAAGCATTCACTGTCTTCCACTGTCCAAATGAACAGCAGCAGTCTCCTGATATGCAGAGCATGCAATCTAGTTGGAGAGCTGCAAGGTATCTAGTGTTTAAACATAAGCTGACTATCTTAAAGGGTTTCTGCTTTAGCCCGCAGCAGAATTGGACGCTTTTGAAAGAGTGTGTTGTAACTATCAGCCCTGACCAGAGGTGTGTAAGCGCTTCAGAGGAGGAGGAGTGGAGAATGAACATATAACAGCTTTGAAAGCAAACAAAGGCGATGTGAAATATGCCGTGGGGGGGGTGGAGAAAGATCTAAGTGAATGCTAAAAAAAAATAGGAACATAAAGACAACACAGGTACAGAAGAACATTTATTACAAAGTAGTTCCTGGAATATTAACAAAAGAGCTGGATTTCTGGAGAAGTGTGTGCATGTGTGGCTGGTCCGGCCGATGCAGCGGTTGATGGACAGTAGTGCAGCGTCGCCTCGTCCTGCTGACAGGCCCTCCTTCACCCTGGACAGGCCAATCTGTACCCACTGTGACACAGACACACACAGCCCATCTCAGTCACCACACAGCCCATTTGTCATGTCAAATAGCCTCAGAGAGACATGGCGGTCAAGTTATAAAGGTGATTGTATCAAAGTGACCCCAATGCGATGGTCATAAATTGCTTGTTTCTCGGCGAGGTGCTACATCCTTGTCCTATTGATAGAATGGAAAACAGAATAAAAGGACATCATCAACTGAGAGGTGAAATGTATTTTTATGCAGATTATAAAGGCAGGAAAACAATGGAGTTTTCACACCGGGGGCAGATCTACAGGGGGGTAAGAGAGGGCAACTGCACCCCCAAACCCTCCTAACTTTATGTTCTAAAAACTATATTAAACAAAAAAACAAAAACCAAATCAGCACCATTCCCAAAAGCCTCTCAAAGAATTGAAATAAAAGATGAATTCACCAAATGGATGCATGGCAAGATGGACAGGGTGATGACAGGAAGTCAGGTTCCACCATCGTTTCAGTAGGACTACATGGTATGTTTTGATTTTCCATTTAGATTCCAGTGCAGTGACAAAACATGTTACTCAATAAAATAACATGTTTTCACTAAAAGCCTTTTTGTCATAAGGTTAGATATGTAAAGCTGTACAAGAATATTATTTTATCCATAATTACGATAAAACTAAACATAAAGCAAATTTCTACTCTATTGCATAACAATTCAAAATTACTTTAACCCATAAAGACCCAGCACTACTTTTGTGTCGGTTCCCAAACTAAATTTTCTTTATATTCAACCTTTTTT
>JAPTGZ010000027.1:26278866-26288965 GCA_029814645.1 Fowleria isostigma | reverse complement strand
AATGAAAATATTGTAAACATGTTTGCCCGGGTGAAAATCACCCGGCGATAGTGTTCTAGGGTTAAGTAGCTGGGATAGGCTCCATGCAACCCCCGTGACCCTAGTGAGGATAAAGCAGGTTCAGAAAATGAATGAATTAATTAATAATTATCTTTATTTCGCTTCTATAGTTTATACACTAATGCTTACTGTATTTTTCGGACTATAAGTCACACTTTTTTTCATAGTTTCACTGCCTGCAACTTGTACTCCGGTGCGACTTACGTATGTTTTTTTCTTCTTCATTATCCATATTTTGACATGTCTGACTTATACTCCGGTGTGACTTATAGTCTGAAAAATACGGTACATTCATTTCATCATATCAATACTTCTTTGTAATATCTGTTACATTTTAGACCTATATTGAGTAGAAACAGTATGAATTTTAAAAATACAAAAAGGAAGCAGTGAACAATAAAATTTTATTCGACTTGCTATCATGTTAATATGACCAAAAATAGTTAATTTTTTTGTCTGGTCAACTTAATTTACATCAGTTCTTGCCTGTATCAGATTCCCAGAAATAGTAAAGCATTTACCACTTTATGATGTTTCTCTTGGTAATGTGAAAGGCGTTAGGGTTTGGAGACACCAAGTAATAAAAATGTTCATGTGTCATTTTGTCCCATTCTCTCTTCAAACAAGTTGTGAAATAGAACAGGGTCTTCATTGTCATATTTTACAATTCAAGATGAGCCACACATGCTTCTGATATGATATAGAACTGCAGAGAGGCCAATTTAGCACCCATACTGTCCTAACTTTTTCTTATGTAGGCTTGTGAGTGTAGGATTTGTTTACATCTGTAGCTACAAATATGTGTTTTGGAATTTATTTTCTTATATTTCCTGCATTAATATTATAGATTTTATATACTAAAAGAAGAAAGTAAATGGAATATAAGTTTATTTGTCATGTATTTAATGCAAATTTTAATTCTATGTGGTCATGGAGAAGCATTATCACTTGGGTCAATATATAATTGAGGGACTTTTGGAGTTCCCTTTACAGGGTAACATAGTTGACAAGTATAGTTGACATTTTTTCTGTTTTCAGTTTTAAAATCAACATAACCATAACACCACATGGCATTATTTTCAGAAAGATCTTCTAAATATCATATATACAGTTGAGTAAAATTTAAATTGAAAGTTATTTATAAAGATACTGTATAAACACTGTTGACATAATAGTGTGATAAATACTACTTGACTCACACACTACTTTATATTAAATAAGTAAGAACGAGGAGAAAGAACATATGTTGTCCAGTGTTTTCTTCAAGAGGAAATGACATCATGTGGAGCGGGTCATGTGATTTGGAATTAACACACATCCTTCAGAGCTGTTTTTGGAATGGGTAGCTTAATTGAAAGTGACTTCTCTGACACAGATACAATATGTTATCTTTCATATAAAAATGTATATATATTGCAAAAAAATAATATCTGTCATAATTATCTCAACTTGATTTAAAAAAACACAATCAAAATCATTTTTGAATAAGCTCATTTTATTATTGTTCAGCTAATTAGAAGTTGTTGTTAACTTCAGACAGTTGTTTAGTTGAAATTTTAGTCTATCTAGTCATTTAACTATTTATTAAGTATTTATTAATAAGTGACTGTTTCCATAAATTAAATAATTATGGAATTTTTAAAGACATGATCATAATAAACATAAAAAAAATATATGTATTTTTTTTTACGTTTAACACAGATGTATGCAAGATCTATCCCATGGACTTCAAAAGTCCCTTAATTATATAACTGACCCACTTAATTATTTGTTGAATTTATAGAATATGTGTTGCATTCTGATACATATTTATCTGCAACTGAAATAACAAATATGATATGAGGTTGTTTGTCATATTGCCCAGACCAGGTAAATTTTTTTGCATTTGTTTCTAAATCTCAACACTATATAGATTTATTCAGCACTCCCTCTTTCCCTCACCAAGCACTACAATACACAGGCCATAATCAGACAACAAAGTAGCTGCGCTCCAGTGATCACAAGAACAAGGCATCTATTGTATAGTCTCAGCACAGCACAACCAAAGTCATTCATCATGCGGTGATTTCACTGAATGAGGCTTCATGTTGTTATTGGCTTATTGTGCCTGTTTATTCTTCCACATCCCATAGAGTCCATCATCCCTGGTTAGCATTATCAAACAGACAGGGGACGGCAAATATATACATACATATACACACCCATGAACAAAGGAAATGCATACAAATACACTGTTTACACATACACACACACACACTGCCTCTGTCTCGTTTCCAGGCGAAATGTCCCATAATGGAAAGAAATGGGACAGAGAGAAACAACAGAGCAGTTAGCTTGTGTGATTGTCTATATCTCTGAGAAAGCCCCAGCAGCCTTTGGGGCTTTTTCGTTGGCACTACATCTCCAGAGATTGTGTTTGTTGGAAAGAAATGACAGAGTATTTGACTTTCCCAGTCATTCACTTGGCTGAGCTACAATGGGTTTTTTGGTTGTGTCATTTTAAGTATGTGTGTGTGCATGTGTGTGGGTTACGCCATGGCCATGCTATGGGGCACGACAGATCGAACAAGAAAGACGAGAGGCAGAGGGAGGAAAAAGAGCAACAAAAAAGAAGAAAGATGGAGAGCCATGGGGGGTCTGTGGAGGCTGCCGACGACCTTTCAGAGACAAGCTTTTGAAGTGAAATTCACTTAAAGACGGCAGAACGGCGGACGAGTGACAATGGGGAGGACGAAGTGGACGGGAGAAAGTGATGGAGAGGAGGTAGATGGGAGGAGACACATAAGTAAAGAGGCAGAGCCGCAGAGATGGAAGTGTCGTCAAAGCCTGAAGGACAAATGACAACACTGAGGAGGTCAATGTGGGTGAACCGACAACGATGGATCCAAGTTGTCTGAGTCAGGAAGCACAGGAGAACACAATCAAATGACAAAAGAGGCACAGGACCAAAAACACATCGAAAATGGTCAAATGCACGGCTGTCATTATAATAAAATTGGAGTTGACAGGTGATTTTCTATATAAATAAAGTAATTTGGAAATGATAATTTATTTGTTCTGTTGTCTTCATTTCACACACACACAAAATGCTGGTTTATTTTAACAACTCAAAAGCTTAATTCAAGACTGCTGGGTCATTGGTTTTCTGTTTGATCTTATATCAATATATAACCCATATATGACATAGTGTGCTGTGTTAGGGATGCAACCCACAATCCAGACTTGTTATTGGTCTAGACTTTATACAAAAAGTGGGGAGACTTTTCTTGATGTCACCATTGGTTTGTAAACTGCAGTTCTGAAGCTTCACTGAAAAAAGTGAAACGACTGTGTCATTTATTTAATGTGCATTTGTGCATTGTTTTAATGAAAGTTCATGGTTTCCAGTTTAATCTTACATTTTTCAGTTTGTCTTAAAGCATATAATAAAAAAAATTTGATTTGAGGAAAAACTAACAAGTTCAGGTGTAACAAATTACACTAATCTTATACCTATCATTTTTTTCAGTGTTCGAGATGCATGATATTTCCTTTGAGTTGGAGAAGAGTGAGGAATGACACTGTAACACAATGGAACACAGACCTCATTGACTGTCAGTGTAATAATAAACAATCAAGTAATTTCGGTAACTTAACACACATACATACATAAAGTTATGTTTGATAACAACGTATGTATACATACAGTCACAGAAAAAATGATGAGACCATCGAAAGTCATCAAAAACAATGGTTATGCAATCAAGTAGTAACTCCTTGTGTATCATGTGACTAAAACAGACACAAAACAAAACATGGAATGCTCAAAAGCACTGTTTTTGTCAGTACAATGCCATAGCTAATGTAATAACTTATGTGATTTTGGTTATTACGAAGAAAATCATGGAAAATGGATAGATATCAGCTCTTAAATTAAACTCTTATGAGGTTTTTTTTGTTATTATTATTATATTTTTCCAAACAAATGCACCTTTAGTTGTACCAGGCATTGAAGTGAACAAGAAATTGAAGAAAAATAGGGTGGTCTAATATTTTTTTTCTGCAACTATAAATGTACAAACACATTAATAACACCTGAGATAATTAGCAGGCTAGCTAACAGTTAGTACAATTCAATATGAATTAATGCTAAAATCAGCTAATACAGCTAATTCACACCAGTTATTATAACTACGTACCAATAATCTTTATGACATAATCTGTTGATGATCTTGTTAGTGTAATTTCTCTGTGGAAATCCTGCCTGTTAAAGAGAGAAATATGTTTGGGTTTTTTTCAACAGACAAAACCTCCAAATGCCTGAACTAAAACTAGCTGTCAATCAAAGTCCAAACGGCACGCCCAGCACAGACTCACCTGTCAATCACACCTGACACTACTTCAATGATGCATAACTTTTTGATGTTAGATTATATAAAGTTGAGTGAGTTATATCAAAATTCAAAGCCTGCATAGTTGTCATGGAGGTGGAAATGAATGATAAAGACCAGAACTGTTTTTAGTCTCTATAGTTCCCTTAGCATGTTTATTTCAGCTGTAAAGATAGACACTTTAACATGGGGGTCTAAGGGGACTGAAGTCATTTTGGAGCCAGACTGGGTTGGACATTCAGTTCATTGAAGATTTTGACATTTCTGCATGAATTTCACTTTTCTACCATTGCAGTTACACAAAATCCAACTTAACTGAACTGAAACTTCAATCATCTAAGGTTATCATCAATAACCTTAATCATCATCAATAACCTTCAATCATCTAGGGTTAGTGTGTGAAACAAAAAATGTACACATAATATTTTTTCACAAAAGCTAACATTAGCTCATGTTAGCCTTTTAACTGTTAGCTCCAGTTAGCTAATGAATCCTATTGGTTAAAAATATGCATTGCATGTGTTATTTATGTGAGACACTGACCTGATGATAGTCTGTGTCAACATTTTTCTTTTTTTTTTTTGTGGAATTCTAGATAGTTCAAACATTCTCAACATCTCAAAAGAGAGATGATTTATGAGCAATGCAGCCAAAGATCCTCCATTTAAAAAGATGCTGCATTGTTTC
The DNA here is from genome assembly GCA_029814645.1 of Fowleria isostigma. Taxonomy (NCBI): domain Eukaryota; kingdom Metazoa; phylum Chordata; class Actinopteri; order Kurtiformes; family Apogonidae; genus Fowleria; species Fowleria isostigma. Next base: position 26,283,848 of record JAPTGZ010000027.1, on the reverse strand, counting down.
TCCAATGATTACATAGTACATACCTGCTGACTAAATCCAATATTAAATTCATCATTATAAGGAGACAGGCCTCAAATAAATTCCATTTTCTGATGATCTGCACGTCTGAGAAATTTCATTTTAATGTCACAATGTTCAGAAGACTTCTGCAAAATAGGTCAATATCAGGTTTTTTTTTACAAATCCTTTTGTTTCACTTAACTGTCTCTGACAGTGGTCTGTTAATATTTTGGTGAAAAAAAAAGTCATCTACATGTATAAAACATGACCCAACATGGTTCAAACCCATAACTTAACTGTTTTACATCAATCAGAGGCTGTTTTTGTTCATATGTGATCCAGCACAAAATTACTGCAACATTATTTTTAACACAAATATAATATGTATGTAGAAGAAGAGGTATTTATCAGTATTGAACACGAGAATACAAAAATAAGAAAATCTCTTTGAGTTTTAGGTTTTGGAAACAAAAATGGTACAAGGCAGAGTTGTTGTTCAGTAAGATGAGACCAGTTATAGACAAAACAAATTAAGAAGGAATTAAAACGGGTTGTAGAAATCCATTTGATTTTTGCAAAAATAAATATGAAAATAGCTCTGCAGCACCTGGGAGGTTCACATTCAAACTTAATGAACTATTAGAGTCCACAAATACACAAATAAATGTACCAAAGACTAATAAAAGTGGGTTTAGCTAAATATAACCCCTTTGAATATGACAATTACAAATCTAAATCCAAAGGTACCTAAATAAAATTAACAGCATCCACTGAAATATTTTAAACTGAACTTGATGTTACTTGAACTGATTGAGCACCTCATAAGGATTAGAGCCACATAGAACAAAACATTATAATCTGTGTAGCAAAAAGATTGTAGTCAATACATACACGGTGATTGAACTGTACAGTGTTTGCTGACATATAGTTTTAGAGTTTCTCTGGAAAGGATGAGGAGAAGAGAGGAGAGGAGTCTGGCATGGAGACAGCACTCATCCAATTAATCCAAGCAGGCTGGGCCACTCTAATCAGTGAAAGGCACCATGGGAGATGAGACAAGGAGGGTGGCTTTAAAAGCACCAGGGTAAAAAAGATATCAGAGGGAAAATAGTCAGAGGAGATGAGAGGGGGGAAGGGAAGCCAAAATAAGCAGAAACTGGAAGGTAGGGAGGAAAAGCTATACTATAAAGCTCAAATATGTAATACAATAATAAGAATGAAGATATTTTAAAGAGGAATTGCTATCAAATTGGTTAAAAGACATTGACGGAAAGATATGAGCTATTGTAAGAAAGGAGCAAATAGATTTATGTCTCAGCAGTATGAAAGAGAGTGAAAGATTAAAATTCATTATTGTCTCATTCACACTATCAGCAAGAAAAACAGTGGATGACTAAGATGGAAAAAACATTTCACCATAGCTACAGTTTCAGAAATGTTAATTACTTATCACATCCCTATTGAAATCCTTTATCTCATATTCATAAAGAATTCTCCCTCTGAAATTCTTCTCAGTCTAATTCACCTTTAAATCTATGAAATCAAGATGTATAAGAATGGGTGGTGGTGATGTTAACCCTTTATACGGCACTTTTAGAAATACCCTGAAATTCAACATTTCAACCCTAGTGTGTATTGGAGGACTTAACAAGTCTATATTACTTTTGTGAAAATATTCAAAATTTGTTATTGTTATGTAGAAAATCAAGGTCAATGAAGTTACCATATTTGGTTCATTACCCGTAAGTGGCATATAAATAAAGAAATAAGAAATACAAGAAGTATATATAAAAATTCAGGGTGTGACGAGATCTCATGACAAGATTAAATTGTAATGATTAAATGAAAAGGTGTCTAGTGGGGACCGGGCAGAGGCCTATCAGACTGTGAGCTATCCAGACTTCTAGGTAGGAGGTAGGTAAGGTACGTCGCAGTATTTAGAGGGAACTCTTGTGTACCTCACAATTTTACTCTGCCTTGAAATAATAAAGGGCAACAGAGTGGCAGACAAGACACAGACAATATGTAAGCACTGTAAGAAAATAGGGTAAAAATGGTAAATGGTTGGTACTTATATAGCGTTTTTCCGCACATTTTTATCCTTCTTTGATAAACCGGAGCGCTGGACAAATAGCGATCCGGCAGTTCTTCTGTCCTGTATCCCCCCTGTATTTGTTATTGTCTTCATGTTAATCTCAGACGGTTGTAACTGGCAAGACAAATTTTGTTGCTCTGAAATATGTGCAATGACAAATAAAGGGAATTCAATTCAATTCAATTAATGGTGCCCAAAGTGCTTTACAATACAAGCCTCACATTCACCCATTCACATACACACACTCACACACCAGTGAGCAGCTGCTGACATGTAAGGCACTACCAGGCCTCACTGGGAGCAATTTTGGGTTCAGTGTCTTGCCCAAAGACACTTTGCTATATGGACAGTTGGAGCCGGGATTCGAACCGCCGACCTTTGATCATTGGATGACCCGCTATACCATCTGCACCACAGCCGCCCAAAATAGTACCATACACCGGGGCTAACACGAGCAGTATTCAAAAACACACACAGAACCAACACAGCTCACTTCTAAATCCACTGCACCTGTGATAAAACGGCTAAAGGCCAGACAACACTGACAGACGCCTTTGTACCTAAACTCCCAGAGCCACGGTAATAGAGACATCAGCATTTTCATTGCAGCTAATATGAGAGCATTTAAAAAAAAAAAAAAGAAATATTTAATTGTATTTTTGGAAAGAAGTTCAACAGTTAAAAACCCATGCTTAGGTCATGCATAGATGCAAGTTATAAAACATTTCAAAATGCACCTACATTGTTTTGTAACTCTTTAAAAAAAGTCTTGTCCAGTTGTATATTTAGTTTTCTTAAAAGTAAAGTGAAATATCATCTCATCTTGTGTGCTGAGTGTATCATCACTCCCATAATAAACATACAAGAAAACACATGTACGGTAAAAGGAACATGTATTTTTAAATATTAGAACATCACTTTTAGAACACTACAACAACATAAGAGCTGATCCAGACATCTGTCAGCATCCACATTATCCCTTTGAACACCATTCTATTAGTACCATTATTTCCTGGTACCTAACAAAGCAGGTACACTCACTGTTCTTGCAGAGGTGGACCTTACAGACCCTGTAGACCACACTGAGATTGTTGACTCACTGTCCTCACTGTAACTGTTACTATCACTGTCTTGTAATATGTGGAAAATACCAAAAATAGTCACTTGCCCCTTAAAGGGTTACGGAAAATACAGAGTGGGCGGAGAGGAGGTGATGTATTTATGGTCAGCTTATTGTGGATCTTATTTAAAGCTGAAGGAACCACTGAAAAGCACCATATTGCTAGGTTTTTTAAGAGCTAAGGAGCGCTCTTAATTGATTTAACTCCCAAAGCTGTGTGCCAAAACAGCATTTGCTCCAGTTTTCCATCATTTTGCACTTGTTTCATTCTTGCTACAGGCACAGCTGATAAACTAAGCCTGACAGATGCTGCAGCAGATTCCGTATGTGTACACTTTTCAATCTGGGTTTTTTTTTACATACTCACCTAGTGTTGCTCTCTTCTTGATGTTTTTGATGGATGGGTAGATACTTTTGGGCTGTCAAACACGCTGACAAATATCAGACCCTGAGGTAGACTGTGTGTCTCCTTTATCATTGTGTGGACCCACTGTCCTCATACAACACCCGAAGCAGCGGCTGCACATTTAGAGTGGTTGTAAAAATATGAATCATGAATGACAGGAAGTCAGGAAAATATCTTTTCAGCATTAAAAACTTAACATTTATTTTGTGCATTTGCAAGACAGGGGTATAGAGATGTGGTTTTTATTAGATATGTGGACCAAAATGTGTGATTTTTCTCTTGTTAAAAAAAATAAGAATAATATTATTGCTATTTTATTTCTTTAAATATTACCGTTTTCCTTCTTTCTTTTTTCTTTTCATATGGTGAGCTCATTTTTTTATGAGATTATGACTAACTATATACTTGCAGCTTAAAATAATGCCAGAAGGTTGAAATATTGTAATATATAATAACACTAGAAATGTATTATTTTATGTAATAGGATATATTTATTTGTTTAGATTGTCTTATGTTAATAATTTGGTTCAGGCCTTTGCTTTTGTTGGTGGTTGTGTTTTTTATTATATGCCTGAAATAAAAAGTTTATTCATTCAGTCATTCAAAATAGCTAATAGTAACTGTCTTAAATAGTACTTTCATTACTATCTTTATAGTTAATTACATGATAAGATTGGCTAGAGCTCGTCCCCCAGGCACCAATAAGACTGAATCTTTTAGTTTCTTTGCCTTGAGCCTTTAATAACATAAAAAGGTCAAAGGCATATAGGTCAAATCCTTCTATTGGATATTTACAGCAACATGTCCTTCAACCCTGATGTAGTGAGTAGTGTCTCATTTCTTACACAACCGTCTTTTTGATAAAAAACATAAGATTTGGACTATGTTTCAATGGTAAAAGCTCATGTGGCCTGACTGAAGGGGGCATCAGGGTAAGAAGACAGATGATTACCCATCATGCCTAGTGCTAACAGTATAAGCCTGTGGGGGCAGAGTTGGGAGCTGGGGTTGGTTCAGTTGCTCGGGTCTACATTCAGAGGAGGCGCAAATTGTGAAAGAGCGGTTCAGGGAGCGTGATACATCATTTCTACCAGTGTATTGGACACCACAGAGTCCACATCTGAACCCTATTGAGAATATTTCAGATGCGATAGAGAAAGCATCACATTGTGGTTTGACGCCAAAAATCAATACTTCTAAGCAAAAAAATTATGGACAGAAATGAATGTTGCAACATTGCATTAGATTTGCATAGCTTAAACCAGTCATTCTTAACTGGTGGGTCGCGACTCAAAAGTGGGTCGTAAACCCATTTTCAGTGGACCTTTGGACAAAAAATAATGTTGCAAAACCAATCCTGT